>NWSH02000323.1:3999278-4037494 GCA_002382865.2 Heliothis virescens
AATAGGCTCAAAAACTACTGGACCGATTTTAAAAATTCTTTCACCATTCGAAAGCTACATTATCCACGAGTGACATAGGCTATATTTTATCCGGGTACGGGCAGTAATTCCCACGGGATGCGAGTGAAACCGCGGGAAAACGGCTAGTAAACTATATTACAGACAAGTCTCATCGAAAGAAAAAAGAGTAACAAAAATTTATGCATACATGCTCAAGAACTTTGGCATTTATAATATTATTAGGTAGGGTAGGATGCTTCAAGTATTACACTGCAAGTGATTGAAGTTGTTTTAAAGGTTGTATAATTGAAATTGAGTATTACTCTAAAGTTTAATTTTGTCAACCAATGGTTAACTAAGTATCATAGACAAATAATTTACTGGCCATTCGTAACATTGTTGTGGCAAAGTAATATCTGATCATTTACTAATTGTCAGCATCATGCATTAAGATCATGACAACAAAGGTGTTTAGTGGAAACAAATGCATCCTCCTACACATATCCCATATGGTATTTCTACACATTGTACAGACAACAGCAGGTCACGGTACCCGAATCTGTCAAATTTTACCAATCAAACATTAACCTACCACTATTGTGATAAGGTTGAAAATCTACTGCAGAAATTTGTCAGATTGTGGTAACTGTCATCTGTACACATGATCGGCCAAAGTCCGATTCAAGAGTACATTTGATTCTGGAATGTGTATCCCAATATATACATTCTCCTTTCGTTGACTTTCATGGACAGTGACTACACCTTCAACAAACATGTGTAATGCTGGCTGCAAAAATAATCTGCTAATTTATGTAGAAACGTAAACACAGGAAATACTGTGAGTCAACTCATCTTCAGCATTTGATGTTGCTTAATATTTATTTATTAATAAAAGATGACTCATTACTGTATTATCATAGAGAGGATTTTTTTTTAAATCATTAGTACTATATTGTTAGTACTTGCTTGATTTGTATTGATAATATAAAAATCACCCCCTATTTTTCTGGTCTTCAAATCATACCTGATGATTCTCCAGGACAGATTTTGATGATTCTTTTTTGTTCTCCAGGCCACAACAGTGCGTTGCGGCGTCGCATCGCAAAAATCAACGACGAACAACGAACAACGAAAATAGCTGTTTTTGCGATGCGACGCCGCAACGCACTGTTGTGGCCTGGCCCTTTGGTAGTCAGGAGAAGTGTTATAATCACATATAAAATATGTTTACATTATGAAAAGGGAACACAATAATTAAACATGTTTGTTTACAAACATGCCCTTGATAGCCATTCTATTAGCTCGACGATATGACGTCATAATTATTTGATACATAACATCTACTACTTAAGATAGTAGTCAAACAAGATAATTCATTCAAATAACTTAATAGATGTTTGGAGTCTATAAATAAAAGACTTTAAAAATTATTTCTATGAAGCAGTATAATATGCAAAGTTATATAAAAAAAATACTGCTTTCTTTATTCGTCGTATTTCTGAATTAAACTTCCATCATTGTACTGATAGTAGTACTGAACATGTTTCCGCGACTTTTCTTCTCTGATCTCCAATTCTGTAGTTGCGGAAGATACTTAGGGATATTTTAGTGTTAAGATATTTTGTAACTTTGATTGTGTTAGCGGATTTTTGTAGCTGACAGTACTTGCAGAAAGCCTGATAAAATGGTTTATCTTCGGATGAGTTGATAGTGGCTCTTCTAATAAATCAATTCTACTATCAACACGTGCTTTTTCATTGGATAAACACTAGCATAGGGTACTTTAAAAATATACAGGAAGCGTTTTGCATAAGTGCTGTCAGTCACAAAAGCGTCATTACATCCAATGATTGGAAAATTGCACCAGCTCTTAGGTTCATGCATTCATAACACTAACTGGTATCATGTTGGTCTTCTATTGGTGGATGTCCTTGTATGTAGCACTTGATATTGGCTCTGATTGGTGCACTTGGTGCTGGTATAATCTTGTTGACGGAAAAATATTATAGCATATCTTTGTTGTCTACTATGAAGTATCCATTGCCTCATGGCTTACGATGTTACCTTTTGGCACGTGGGTAGATAAACCGAATCTTCATACAAACGTACAAAACGGTTGCACTAGCACAAGCACGCGGGCCAGTGAGCGTGAAAATCCACTCACTAGTTCTTTGCGTTGAAGAGCAACATACATGCATACTTCCTTGCAAACATTAGCATTAGTGTAGAATTTGCATGAGTGTAATTTATCGACGTTTTGATTAGCGACGGGAGTGCAAGGGGGGACATTGGGACGGGGATGGGTCCCTCCCGTTGCTAAGGCCCCAGACAGGGATCAGTCTACTGTCATGGCAACGCTATGGGCCCTATTTACTGCGGCCCAGTATGCATACAACATAATTACCTACCCCTACTAATAACAAAGCTGATGAGTTTATATCTTGTTTGGAGTCTGTGTGCGTGAAATAGTTTCCTGACGTGAGCAAAACCGCAGGAAATCGCTAGTGTTATTAAAATTTTGCATTTTAAGAGTTTTCTTGGTTTATTAATTTTGTAGTTATATTACCCAAAAGATTGCATTTATTATTCAAAACTTAAGGTCATAGTTAACCGTCTTATATCGCGCCTGTAAGCTTTTTTGTATTTTAATCTCATTTCATATACCTAGTCAAGATGCCATAAACGTTCCCGGGCTTTTGTCTGGTAAATGTCACTGTGTCACATTTCTTTTGTCTATTATTACCTGCGCTGTAGCAAAACGGCACGAAACTATAAGGGAATAAAGACTCCCCATTCCCCTTTACACCCCAAACGGACTTGGTAGACACAGTGGCGGCGCTAGGCCAAATGTGTGCATCAGCGACATAATTTCGCGAGGCCCAAGGGTGGATCCAGCTTTTGTGTCAGGGGAGGGGTCATACAGTTGTGGTCAAGTACCAATTTATAATTTTATTTTGATAATGTCTACTTTATGAAGCAAAGTAAAACATAGGAAAAACGTTGCGTTATGTAATCTTATACTTACCTATAAATTTCATCAAAATCCGTTCAGCCCGTTGCGGTGAGGTTACAAATACACACACATACACTCATTAGTGTGACGTGAAGTGTGGTACGAGAAAGTAACTAATGTCAAGCAATGTTTGTCGGCAGCGCCACTCCCGCCAGAACTATTGGACATTCCTGACGATCTTCCCAGCGATGGCACCATAGAAGAGAACTTTGAAGAGGAGCTGGCGACGGCTCCTGAAGTATATGCAGAGGTATGTATACCATCAGCACCATATCAGCTTATTGCCGTCCACTACTGAACGTGTGTACTCCAGTGAGCGCCAATTAAGCACCTAAACGGATCCTATTCGTCTTCTTCCTGTTTACAAACAGCCGCCATATTGTGCGTGTAACGGCCGTTCCCAATAACCTATCTGTCTCTGGATATGCTTACTAGAGATAGAATTTGGACATTAGCCCCATACAAGTAATGTCAAATTCCTATCTCTAGGAAGCAAATCCAGAGATAGACGGAATATTGAATTCCGCAGTAAGTCATCGTCGATAATACCTATCTGTAAGTCTGGCAGTCTTTTTATAACCATATTGAAGTCGACTTGCAGACCGATAAAAATACAAATGTTTTACATGGAAGGATTGTCTATCTGACCTCCTCAACCCAGGCATCCTAAAACTCGTTAAGAGTGATTGTCGGACTTTCTAGCTTCTACGACTACCCGTAATGGCTGTCAAAGGTGTTCAAATGTCAGCCGGACCTACTAATCAGAAATATTGGCAGAAAATTAGAGGGCAAAACTTTTGGCCTTGGACTTCAAGCCACGGCCACAGTGCCCAACGATGTAGTCTCTAATAAAGGGTACATAATTTGTACCTGTATAAATGCATCATTAAAAACAAATTGCCACAAAACTCTTTGATTCAGTAGAATTTTAAATTATGATCTATGAACGAGAAATTAATGTCGAGCCTACTGCACTACTTCGATGCTATAATTATTGTATTTTATATTGGTTTATTCTACGCCTATATCTGCCTAGCCTTTTTTCCAACTATGTTGGGGTCGGCTTCCAGTCTAAGCGGATGCAGCTGAGAACCAGTGTTTTACATGGAGCGACTGCATGTCTGACCTCTACAACCCGGGCAACCTGATACCCATTAGTAAGACTGGTTGTCAGACTTTCTGGCTTCTGACTACCCGTAACAACTGCCAAAGATGGTCAAATGATAGCCACCAGTTTAACGTGCCTTCCGAAACACGGAAGAACTCGTTATGGTTTATTCTACGCCTGCTGCGTCATATACATTTCTAGAATAATCTACCATACATATGTCTCCTATTCGTTTATATTTATTCTATAATTGGTCGTCATCCTTCCGTCTGCAGTGCACTACGCATATAGATATGCAATTTTCTCTATACAACCGTTAGCTTTGATCAGACTGAAACCTACATCAGTGCAGACATAGGTTCGAGACAGTGCAGTATTAAGGTTCACAAAAATGCTTTTATTTTGTTAATCAGCCTTGAGACTACGCGTGTTATACGGTAGTGTTCTTAAAGCAATTTGTTTGTGATTGTGACAGAGAAATGTGATTAAAAAATGGCAAGCGTTTTTAAGTTCCGTAGCTAATTGTTTTAAAATATTTAAAGTTATTTAAAGAATATTTATATTGATAAACACTTTAAACTTAAATAAACAACACAACAAACGCTACGGTACAACGTAGCGTCATCGTCGAAAATCACACATCTTATTGTTATAAATCTTCTTCTTAGCGAGTCGATGGCAATTAGTCTTACATTTTTGAGGCCCAGTCGTACCCCACAGGATTATCAGTGGCGGCAAGTAGGTCTTTTATTGTGCACGTGTTAGGGCACATGCTGCCCAAGCACAGAAGGTGCCGCATGGTTTGTGGTGCGGGTGTAGCAAACAAGACATTTTACTTTATATAAAATAATTACATTGACATTGGAAAAATTGCAATAGAACACGTGTTTTTGATCGATCTGTTTGCTTAAGTTGCAATTTGCTACAAACTTTCTTGTGAATAATTAATGGATGATATACAGTAGTTAAGTATGGACTGTGTTTCATTTACAAAGTTAACCGACTTCAAAAAAAAGCAGGAGGTTCTCAATTCGATCTTTAAGGAGAAGCCGACTCGTATTGTTGATCAAGTCATGTAGTCGTGAATGCGAAAGAGGTTGTTGTTAATTCGACGATTCTTACAAAATGAACCCTGTCTATAACATAGCTAACAGTGTTAAAACCCCGTACTTGGGTACTGTTAAACTGCTGCTATATTTGAGATGCCATGGTTGGAAAATCCACCATCAATTTAAAAAAAATATATGGCATTTCATTATATAAAGAGTATTTTTTGTTTGTTTGTATCCTAAATTCCTCAAAGCTACTGAACAGATTTGAAAATTTTACACAAAAACCTACGGTGCGGTAAGTAGTTTACATTAATTGATAACATTATATTTGTGTACAGATCTCGTCAACAGAGGACTGTTTCGCGGAGCTCAACGGCACTGGTCTGGTAGAAGTGGTCGGCGATGACGAAGTCGGGAGGCGTATCATAGTCGTGTCAGCCTGCAGGCTGCCTCCCAGCAAGGACTTGCACCCTGACAAATTACTTAGGTATGTACTTTTTCCTACTAAGGGCTTGTACACAACTGCGAATTGGCACGATGCGAATTTGCAACGCAGGAAACTGCTACGCGAATTGTTGAGATTTCAAGCGCAGAATATTTTTATTAGTAAAAAATATTTTTCGGCACTGTCACTACCATTGATTAGAAGATACTTAAAGAAAATATATAAATATAAAAAAGTTTTTCATCAAGTGTAGACCTAATATTGCTGAATCAGTTCGCAAGTTCTTGCGATGCGTCGCGCGAGCTCGCAGATTTTATGATGCGACATCACATCGCTGTTTTGTGTGCAAGCCCTAATAGCCCAAGAGGTAGTGAACCCTCCGACTAACGGTCGGCCTGTAAGGCTAGAAATTTGTGAAGTGATGAGTCATAGTACACCAAGGCCAACAGCAAAGACCTGGCAGGCCTCAGCCCTGCACATCATCATGCATTTTATTTTTCAAAATGTAAAATTATTACGAAAAAAAAACTTCCTTCTGTAAGCTTCAAAATTTAATAGAATATAGTTTATTTATTGGTAATCATGGAAAAAAATTGCCAGGCGATTTGAGTAAGCAGAAGTATCTGCCAGGCGACTCGAAAGGTGCATAGAAATAGCTAGACATGAAATAATTGTTACTAGTAGCGCCATCTATTAGAAATAATGTGCAACTTAACTTGTCGAACTCGTTTTTTATTCATAAATTTGTATGAATAAGTGCGAGTTCGACAAGTTAAGTTGCACATTATTTCTAATAGATGGCGCTACTAGTAACAATTATTTCATGTCTAGCTATTTCTATGCACCTTTCGAGTCGCCTGGCAGATACTTCTGCTTACTCAAATCGCCTGGCAATTTTTTTCCATGATTACCAATAAATAAACTATATTCTATTAAATTTTGAAGCTTACAGAAGGAAGTTTTTTTTTCTTTTTTTTTTTTTCTGATTTTTTCTAATAGATGGCGCTACTAGTAACAATTATTTAATGTCTAGCTATTTCTATGCACCTTTCGAGTCGCCTGGCAGATACTTCTGCTTACTCAAATCGCCTGGCAATTTTTTTCATGTATTACAATAAATAAACTATATTCTATTAAATTTTGAAGCTTACAGAAGGAAGTTTTTTTTTCGTAATAATTTTACATTTTGAAAAATAAAATGCATGATGATGTGCAGGGCTGAGGCCTGCCAGGTCTTTGCTGTTGGCCTTGGTGTACTATGACTCATCACTTCACAAATTTCTAGCCTTACAGGCCGACCGTTAGTCGGAGGGTTCACTAGCTCTCAGGTTATAACTTGAAAAAGGTACCCAACATAGCAAGATTTTTTTAAGACTTGTAAAGAAAATTTCCGACAGTAATGTCGGAATTCAGGTCGCAGCTTGCACCTCAAATTACTAATATATATTATACAAAAATATTTTATTATTTACATAAAGACTCTTAGATTTTGTGCGTGTAAAAAAATACTCAACTAAATCGCATTAACTTTAAAAACAAATTAAACCTTCTGATTGATCCTTGAACTACAAGCTAAATCATGACCAACCTTTTTAAGCTGACCCCATGAAGGTGGCCTCCTCGGTAGCCGACCATAGACTATGGTTTATTCAGTCGTGACCTCGTTTCAGTTTATGTACTGCCATCATACTGTCCCTTACATTTAAACACCTACTTTCAGCTTCTATGGAAGTTTTAAACTATGTTACAATATTTTTTTAACGTATTCTAGATTTTTTGAGTTTAAGAGGTATGTTGAATTAATGAAAAAAGTAATAACTTAACTTATTTTTACTTTTCTCCCACCAACAATAACGATATTTTTTACGTCACTTCTAGGTGCAAGTTTTACTTAAACGTGACGTGACGAGTTCCCACTCCCAATCTTATTGTGTTATATCTTAGTAAATACATATTATGTGTATAATGTAATATAATCATCATCGGCCGATTTATCGTCCCACTGTTGGACACAGGCCTCAACTCACGCAAAGAAAGATTGAGCATAATGTTTTTTTTTATTAGCCTGTACTGTCCCACTGCTGGGCAAAGGCCTCCCCCAAAGTCTTCCATTCTTCTCTATCTGAAGCATGCTGTGGCCAGTCAGTTTTGTTAAAATAATAAATACGTGTCCGCTATTAATTGCTAGTATAAATGATAAACTAATTTAAATCCCTGTTTTAACCTTGTCATCACGCCTATTAAGGCACGTTCTCACGTAAGTTCTTATACACAGATAAACAGTACTTTATTTTTAAGTTTGTCTCGTTCGTCGTTCCAGGTACCTGATGTTCACACTGGACAAATACGTGGAACAAGACTACAGCGTAGTTTACTTGCACTGCGGCCTCACAAGCAAAAACAAACCCCCCCTATCTTGGCTCTGGAAGGCCTACAAGGCCTTCGACAGAAAATACAAGAAGAATCTAAAAGCCTTATACTTGGTACATCCAACGAATTTCATTCGTATAGTATGGCAGATGCTGAAGCCAGCTATAAGTGTCAAGTTTGGGAGGAAGATGATGTACGTCAATTACTTGCATGAACTCCAGCAGTATATGAATCTGGATAAGCTGTGCATACCTGACGCCGTCCTTGAGTAAGTATTTTGTTTTATTCATACCAATTCAACTTAATTTATTCCTAAACTATTACACATTTTTTTCCATTTTTCCTCTTCTTAAACTCAACCCAGAGCAAAGTTTATCCGAGTTTACACCGATGAAAATGTATGGTTATTCCTTTCTTATTCCTTGGTGTTACTTTAATCCGTGTTTATTAATAAGAGGGATAACGCGATGTTCAAAAATACATGGATTGTACATGTATAGGTAATAAATGTCCTGTCTTTGTCACTACTCGTCATCAAGCAGAGCAAACATCGTTAAATACGCGCGAAAATCACAACTCTTCTGGCAGTTGGGTAGTAAAAAAAATTACTAACATCGAATTAATTCTTTAATAAAAATCTTCTATTCATACCAAGATCAAAGTCCTGACACATCAACGCACGACCCAAACCCGTGAACCTGTAAAGCTAAAATTTTTTCACAGAGGTTCATTTTAAGACTCTCACGCGAGATGAACGGGAGAAAAGGGGGGTTTTAAGTTTTACGTCGGCGAAGCTGCTGGCAGATGCTAGTATTAGAATATGTATCAAATACCTTGAAAAGAAATGACCAAAAACGCTATATGTGACTGATTAATCGGCCGAGTGAATAATACTGAAATTGATCGATGCCTCAAGTGTGCAATATGCCTTATAGAAATGCACCGGGCAGTGGCGTGAGAACTGCCCCACGTTACAATCGAAGCCTCACAGTCGTTTACAGAACTCGCGATCGCTTTGCTCAAACTTTCGTGACGCGGATAAGTATTTTTTTTTTGTCTTAGTAGCTGAAAAACTGAATAAGTATTAAGTTATATAAAAAAAGTCGTGTTTAAAAAAATATACATAATTATTTCAAATGTTAGGAAGTTGTGAAAATAATTTAAGGGTAGTGAAAAAAAAGACCTAAAATATTTTTTCAAATATTTTTTTGTTTTGATAATTATTGTCTCTAAGAAGTTTATAAAGCTCACTCCTTCATAAGTTGTGAATTCTAAATCTGGCTTGGAGCTTTTAAAGTTTTGCAAAAAGTTTATTTCTTTACAAATACAAATTAAAATTGCAAAATTTCAGGTGTGATCGTGTATAGTACTCATACTTTCTCTGAGTGATAAAATACGATTTAACTTATTTTCTCATGTACAAAAATATAGTGTACTTTTTATAATTATTTTTAAATTCTATAACTCTTTTGCGATTAGATTATTTCACTGACAGTTTAAATTCTTCCCTGCCCCACATAATATTTACAAAAAGAATATTAAAAAATACTGAAAAGTTAAAAATGACATGTTTAATAAATATTTTTGTATTCTCATAAACTACCATGTCAATTAGTTTTTCATATTTTAAATAAACTAAACAAATATTTGTTAATTAATAAAATAAATAAAACGTTCTTAAAATAAAAATAAGTAATCTTCTTATATATAAAAATGAATTGCTGTTCGTTAGTCCTACTAAAACTCGAAAACTGCTGGACCGATTGGGTTTATTTTGGTTTTAAAATGTTTGGAAAATATGATTATAAAAAAAAATTAAAAGGCAAGTGATACGAAGTTTACCGGATTAGCTAGTTGTTAATAAATTAATAACTAAAGTTTAGTTTCTCAATCAATTTCGTTTCGAACTGACACATAATTATAGTGTAGAGCTGGACGAACTATGATTAATCAATCAAAACTTTGAAAACTAGTAATAATATGTTTCAAGAAATTTAGTAGANGAATAGTTCCTTTAGTACGCGAATGAAACCTTGGACAAAAGCTAGTGAGAAACAAATTCAGAAAACAACCTGGGACAGATTATAAGTTTGAAATGGCGCTAGCAAGATATATTATCAAAAATACTTGGTTTCGCCAGCATTCACCTATAAACTTTTTTAACAGCAAAGCAAAAATTTTTGTGTTCACTATTTCCCACTTTAGCCGCATCAGGTTTATTGAAGATTGCGCAATGCTTTGTATCGACAAAAAATTTAATTGCGCAATATTTTCTGTTATGTCTAGGGGCCACATTAGACAAACACAGCGGAAAAACGTACTCTGGAAATCCATAATCTCGTCGTACAAGTCGAAGGTCAGCAACGGTTCCTCCAGGTCGCGGAAGAAAGTCTTCAAAAGCACCGCCGCGTTGTGAGGGTCATTCCTGAACTTTAGAGGCTCCCCTCTGTTGCACGCGCGTTGCAGCTCTTTAATAACCAGCATGTTCGCTGAGCGACGGAATATGCCCTCAGTTTCTAAAGCTGGGGAAGAAATTTGCTATTTAGAATGCCGAATTTTTAGAGCACCTCAGCTGCGAATTTTCAAATTAAGAGTTTCCACCCCTTTCCCCTTTATATTATCCGGCTAATTTCAGAAGATGATAAATAAAATGATGATGATAAACTTACCATCAGGCTGTGACAGGAACTCGACACACTGCCGTACCACAGGAGGTATAGCCCCGACCATGTTCGGATTATTCTCCTTTATAAACGCCAGGGAGACGCCGAACTGTTGTGTGGGAGGCGGGGACAGACTACTCTTAGGTTTCTTTTTATGCTTCGCTACTGGTGATGTTTCCGTAGGAACTGTGTTCTGACGGGCCGACTCCGCAGCCCTGGGGTTCTTGGACAGCAACAACCTATCATACCTACAACAAAGATTTTAATATGTTTAGTGTTTTATCGAAAATATTGGGGAAAGGGGAAAGGGCGTAAGGAAGGAAAGTAAGCTTAGGGATTACACACCGTCCTTGATCAATAGTACCAGTAGATGTCGAAGGGACTCCAGCTAAATCATTAAGTTGCAAATTCTTAGCAACGTAATCCATGTCAAAGCCTGCGGCTTCGTCTAGGGTTGCATCTTCCTCTTCATCGATAGTCGACAAATTCTGTGACGGATCTGGGTCGCCCACCAACTCTTCGACCTTGTACGGCAATTCAGTCTGGTCTAGCTTCATGCCTAGTAGGCTTTCAATGCTATCGAGCAAAGCGGTTGCCTGATCTTGTATGGCACCTGTTACCTCTTGACTATTGGCAGGTAAATATACTTCCTCGTCCATTTTCGTAGCTTGTATGTTCTTAGTACTTGGCTTGGCCGTTGCGCAAGCTTTGTTTGGGCCACACAACAATTTGGCGGTAACTTTTTTCACACCTGATAACTTGGCATTACTGGATGATGCCTGGCTTTGTTTCGAGTCCAATAACTCGTCGCCGTTGGTAGGCAACGTTTCTAGTTCTTTCTTGGAGCTCGGCAAACGTTTTGGTTTGGACGACCCCGCTTTTTGATCTTGCTTGAGGTCCTTTACATCATTAGCAATGTGGACCAAAGCTGGTGATTCTTTTTGCACCGAATCTAGTATAGGGTCATCCTTATCCGGCAAAGCAGCCCACTGAACACTCTTACGAACCGGTATATTATTACGGCTCTCGTGGGTTAATTCTTCTTTTGAATCCAGTAACTTTTTTGTTTTTTTAGCAGGAAAAGCAACTGCTTGATCTCCCATTTTCACTAGATCTTTAACCTTATGAAAAGGTTACAGTAGCAAGAGATAAAGTTTTTGACCACAATTGATGACAGATTTTAATTTGTCAGTACTACACTGGTCGACTGTAATAAATAAGTCACAAAATTCTAATTTATACTTCCTGGAACTGTTACTGTACGCGTAGTTGTAAAGCGAGTGGAGACATGGAATCGATATTTAGTAAGAAAGGCGGTCAATGAACAGAGCATAGGTCATCCAATCGACATGCAGTTACACGTAAACTTTGCCTCGACATACTTTAAAACCCTAACAACTATCAAAACCGTTGAATTTAACTTCTCGGAAAAAGTACCTAACATGCAGGTGACGTTTGAACTAAATCTTATCGATTGGTCGATAATTACGTGATAATAAGTTCTATTTCAAACGAATAGACGTGCATCCTTTCATCAGTGTGTCATCAAAGACGCCTGGTCAATAATCAGCTGAATAATTTATTCGATCAGACCGCTACGTAAATTGAACTGTGTGATTTGTTGCATTACTAACAAATATAAAGGTGAAGGTGACTCCATGGACTTGAACAAACTACGACAGTTGAGGGTTGGCCTACAACATGCCTATTTCTGGAACTGCCCATGACTTTTCCAATTTAAATTTTAAGGCTTCTTTTAAATTAGACGTGCAATTTGAATGAGAGCTCGGAGGTCATTTTGTGGAAATGCCTCGTTCTTGAATCCTATATTGATTGTATTACCCCAAAAATAGATCAGGGGAAATAGAATCAAATATTATTTTACTTTCAGTTGCAGAATGATAAGTAGGTGAATATTTTATTTGCTACTTAAGACGGCCTGAATAAAAATCCAGACGATTTGTTCATTATAGCTGCTGCAATATTAGACAGGGGTTACACGATCAGTCTGGCGTCAGTCCATTCCATCAGTCTGGTCCAGAATGTACCGTGTTTTGACTGATGCCAGACTGACGGACGAAAAACACGGTACATTCTGGACCAGACTGATGGAATGGACTGACGCCAGACTGATCGTGTAACCCCTGTCTAATATTGCAGCAGCTATAATGAACAAATCGTCTGGATTTTTATTCAGGCCGTCTTAAGTAGCAAATAAAATATTCACCTACTTATCATTCTGCAACTGAAAGTAAAATAATATTTGATTCTATTTCCCCTGATCTATTTTTGGGGTAATACAATCAATATAGGATTCAAGAACGAGGCATTTCCACAAAATGACCTCCGAGCTCTCATTCAAATTGCACGTCTAATTTAAAAGAAGCCTTAAAATTTAAATTGGAAAAGTCATGGGCAGTTCCAGAAATAGGCATGTTGTAGGCCAACCCTCAACTGTCGTAGTTTGTTCAAGTCCATGGAGTCACCTTCACCTTTATATTTGTTAGTAATGCAACAAATCACACAGTTCAATTTACGTAGCGGTCTGATCGAATAAATTATTCAGCTGATTATTGACCAGGCGTCTTTGATGACACACTGATGAAAGGATGCACGTCTATTCGTTTGAAATAGAACTTATTATCACGTAATTATCGACCAATCGATAAGATTTAGTTCAAACGTCACCTGCATGTTAGGTACTTTTTCCGAGAAGTTAAATTCAACGGTTTTGATAGTTGTTAGGGTTTTAAAGTATGTCGAGGCAAAGTTTACGTGTAACTGCATGTCGATTGGATGACCTATGCTCTGTTCATTGACCGCCTTTCTTACTAAATATCGATTCCATGTCTCCACTCGCTTTACAACTACGCGTACAGTAACAGTTCCAGGAAGTATAAATTAGAATTTTGTGACTTATTTATTACAGTCGACCAGTGTAGTACTGACAAATTAAAATCTGTCATCAATTGTGGTCAAAAACTTTATCTCTTGCTACTGTAACCTTTTCATAAGGTTAAAGATCTAGTGAAAATGGGAGATCAAGCAGTTGCTTTTCCTGCTAAAAAAACAAAAAAGTTACTGGATTCAAAAGAAGAATTAACCCACGAGAGCCGTAATAATATACCGGTTCGTAAGAGTGTTCAGTGGGCTGCTTTGCCGGATAAGGATGACCCTATACTAGATTCGGTGCAAAAAGAATCACCAGCTTTGGTCCACATTGCTAATGATGTAAAGGACCTCAAGCAAGATCAAAAAGCGGGGTCGTCCAAACCAAAACGTTTGCCGAGCTCCAAGAAAGAACTAGAAACGTTGCCTACCAACGGCGACGAGTTATTGGACTCGAAACAAAGCCAGGCATCATCCAGTAATGCCAAGTTATCAGGTGTGAAAAAAGTTACCGCCAAATTGTTGTGTGGCCCAAACAAAGCTTGCGCAACGGCCAAGCCAAGTACTAAGAACATACAAGCTACGAAAATGGACGAGGAAGTATATTTACCTGCCAATAGTCAAGAGGTAACAGGTGCCATACAAGATCAGGCAACCGCTTTGCTCGATAGCATTGAAAGCCTACTAGGCATGAAGCTAGACCAGACTGAATTGCCGTACAAGGTCGAAGAGTTGGTGGGCGACCCAGATCCGTCACAGAATTTGTCGACTATCGATGAAGAGGAAGATGCAACCCTAGACGAAGCCGCAGGCTTTGACATGGATTACGTTGCTAAGAATTTGCAACTTAATGATTTAGCTGGAGTCCCTTCGACATCTACTGGTACTATTGATCAAGGACGGTGTGTAATCCCTAAGCTTACTTTCCTTCCTTACGCCCTTTCCCCTTTCCCCAATATTTTCGATAAAACACTAAACATATTAAAATCTTTGTTGTAGGTATGATAGGTTGTTGCTGTCCAAGAACCCCAGGGCTGCGGAGTCGGCCCGTCAGAACACAGTTCCTACGGAAACATCACCAGTAGCGAAGCATAAAAAGAAACCTAAGAGTAGTCTGTCCCCGCCTCCCACACAACAGTTCGGCGTCTCCCTGGCGTTTATAAAGGAGAATAATCCGAACATGGTCGGGGCTATACCTCCTGTGGTACGGCAGTGTGTCGAGTTCCTGTCACAGCCTGATGGTAAGTTTATCATCATCATTTTATTTATCATCTTCTGAAATTAGCCGGATAATATAAAGGGGAAAGGGGTGGAAACTCTTAATTTGAAAATTCGCAGCTGAGGTGCTCTAAAAATTCGGCATTCTAAATAGCAAATTTCTTCCCCAGCTTTAGAAACTGAGGGCATATTCCGTCGCTCAGCGAACATGCTGGTTATTAAAGAGCTGCAACGCGCGTGCAACAGAGGGGAGCCTCTAAAGTTCAGGAATGACCCTCACAACGCGGCGGTGCTTTTGAAGACTTTCTTCCGCGACCTGGAGGAACCGTTGCTGACCTTCGACTTGTACGACGAGATTATGGATTTCCAGAGTACGTTTTTCCGCTGTGTTTGTCTAATGTGGCCCCTAGACATAACAGAAAATATTGCGCAATTAAATTTTTTGTCGATACAAAGCATTGCGCAATCTTCAATAAACCTGATGCGGCTAAAGTGGGAAATAGTGAACACAAAAATTTTTGCTTTGCTGTTAAAAAAGTTTATAGGTGAATGCTGGCGAAACCAAGTATTTTTGATAATATATCTTGCTAGCGCCATTTCAAACTTATAATCTGTCCCAGGTTGTTTTCTGAATTTGTTTCTCACTAGCTTTTGTCCAAGGTTTCATTCGCGTACTAAAGGAACTATTCTGACACCTGTACGAAAGTTAACACTTATTTTTTCACGAGCCTTACGGCCAGTTTCACAGGTTCCAGATGAAGTTCTAGGCAGCTATCTGACAGATAGTGCCATAGAAATGTTTTTAATTTTGACAACTTCTATGGCGTGATCTGTTAGATAGCTATCTAGAACTTTATCTGGAACTTGTTTAACTGGCCGCTAATCTTCTATCTTAATATAATAATCTATTGGTATTAAAGTCCTGTTAAAGCGTGACAAACAGTCCGACAGACTAGTGTTAAAGTGTATGCTATGTTTACAGACTGGGCCGGCCGAGACAAACCGCGCAAGGTTAAGATCCTGATCCTGGAGCGGCTACCGTTAGACAACTACAAGTTGTTGAAATACGTGTTCCAGTTTTTATGGAAGGTTTGTACATGCCAATTTTAAATATTAATAACTATAAATAATAGCTTCCGTCAGCGGTTTCAACCGCGTCTCGTGTGAACTACGGCCCGTACCCGGATGAAAATATAGTCTATGTTACTCGGAGATAGTACAGCTTCCCAACAGTGAAAGAATTTTTCAAATCGGTCCAGTAGTTTCGGAGCTTTTTACAAACAAATAATTTAAAAAATGATTATTATATTAGTGTAGATAGTATAGATAATATGCATCAAAATGTTACCTCAACTTATTTTAACTTTAAAGTGTTACAATCTTTAAATTTCCTCACATTTTCTCACCCAGGTACAAGACAGGAGTTGTCTGAACAAGATGACGACGAACAACCTCGCGGTGGTCTTCGGGCCCAACCTGGCTTGGCCCCCGAATGGCCAGATGTCGCTAATGTCGATAGCCCCCATCAATAACTTTACAGATTTCCTCTTGGCACACCAGGAGTCTATCTTCATAATCTAAACACTTATACCTGAAATATTGACACGTAATTACTATGCAATTGGAATTACAATGAATGTTTGGTGGAATGTTGAATTAGAAATGCCAAATTTTTGTTAGGACGCAGTATGGTAAGCACTGTCGTGTTGTCATACATTTCGCAGGATATGTTCAAACGTGTCTCATTTAACGTGAAGATCGGATCTATACATATACTTGTGTTTTTTTTACAAATTTGTTTACCTAAATATTTATGCATAATGTGTTTCTGTAATGTGTTTCTTGTTGCAACTTTACAATATATGACCATTTTGAAAAACGCTTATTAATGTTGCATGCCAGCTTGCTTTGACCCTCTTCAATCAGTGGAAAATATTTTTACCAGTGATTTTATATATCACTGCTAATATACATTCAGATCTAATTAATTACATCAATATTCAACTGCTTCCTCACAATTGCTATGCAATACTGCTTACAGCTGTAAAGCTTTTTGCTACTGCTACATTATTCTTTCGAGTATACTCTGTTACTTCACTATTCTACGAAAAAATATCGTAAACTACGCATAATATTTGGTAAACCAACATAATAATAAAAACGTTTAATCGCTGTTATTTTGCACAAATATTGATAAATATGGGATTACATAATCTACTTACATAAATATATTATTACCTACTATAATATACATATACTGCTCGTGACGAATTAATTTCACTGCAATATACATACGGCTAAAGAAACCACAGTGCACTTACGTTTACTCTATTTAGTAAATGGGGTAAATCGATATAACTTAACCTAGATTGGGTACTTTTAATCGATGGCCGCTCGTTAACGTTGTGTGCACAGCCTAACCTTATCCAAAGACAAGTAATTGCCTAACAAACGCTTTTTGCTTCATATCATATTATGCTAAAATATTAAGAGTTGCATCTGTATAACTTACTGCAAAAATATATTAGTGACTGTATATAAAGGAAGGTTCACGCACATGTACTAGACGAGATGTACAAATTATGAATTAATTAAATTTCTGTATAATTTGATAGAATTATGTTTCCTTAATAGTCCGGGAGCTGGCAATACGAAAGTCAGAATAAAAAGCCAATTTTCGATAGTTCCAAAGTTCACCAAGGCTCAAGTTCCTCGACATCTAACGTCAGTTTTGTTAAAACGACTGTTTACTGTGATTTTTATGTTCAGTTCTACTTCAGTGCTTGAGTTTTACAGAAGTGATAAAAATTAAATATTTCATAGAGCGTGTTCACTCATAGGCACTTGACATTATATGGTGCTGAAAAGAATCGTCAGCTGTTCGTATTAACTTTACATGTAATAAACACAACACACAAATTAACCTAAGAAGAGAGAAACAGGGGGAGAATTGACATTGTCGTAGCAAAACCTTCTGGACCATATAACCACCATAAGTGCTATGGCCCAAGATCTTTCCATGGCATCTGTAATGTGTCGCCCAGCCGTTGAAGTACAAGACTTCGACTAATTTATGGATCGGAATAAAACACTACATAAAATGCATTGGCTCCCGGACTATAACTCACTGATGCAAAATGGAGGTTGATTATTATATTATGGAT
Source organism: Heliothis virescens (assembly GCA_002382865.2). Taxonomy (NCBI): domain Eukaryota; kingdom Metazoa; phylum Arthropoda; class Insecta; order Lepidoptera; family Noctuidae; genus Heliothis; species Heliothis virescens. The sequence continues at coordinate 4,017,201 of NWSH02000323.1, forward strand.
TTCATTCTTCTTCGCAACAATTTCCACGACAGAAGATTCCTTTGGGAAATTCATGAACAATGTTTAGCTTTATTAAGTAGGTATGGATTGCCAAATAATGTAGACTACTGGCTAGGTAAAAAATAAATCTGCCAACTTACTGCCTCCTATTTACGGTTCAAAATAGCATGATAATTATGTTTTGGGACTAGCGTGATTGGTCTCACGTATAACTTTGTCAAAATTAAAGATTCTCATAATGTAACTTGGCATTCAAATAAATCATTCCTTTTTTATTACCTATTGTTTACACGTAATTTTCCGGCACTTGTATGTGGCATTTATCTACAACCGTTTTCGTTTATTCCAAACTTGAAAATTTAATTCATATGGAACGATTTGAGTTTGTTATTTGGTAACAAAACCTTTTTTGTTGAAGTGTAATGTGTTCTTTCTTATGGACAGAAAAATTGGTTTTGTTGCTAAATTATTTCGCAAATTGCAATGGACTGATAGAAATTAATGGATCTGACGATACAGGATTGTGTAATGGTCTTTGTGTAGATGTAGAGCGGAATTCTTACGGGCTGCAATTTTAAGAAAACCTTCTATATCTAATTGACAATACAAGTGGATGGTCCCACAACTATATTTAAAGAGATATTTGGTACCTTGAACATTGTAGCTCGTAAGATGTCATTATTGTCAAAGTTTTTACAACTTTTGATATTCTTCTTGTACTTTTGTCTTGTAGTACAATAAATATAACGATTTCTAGTATGTAAAATAATATGAATATTAACACATCATAATGTACCTATGTATGGGGTTGGTGGAGTAAATTAAATTTAGTGTCCCGTTGATAGACATAAGTTTATCTGAAGTAGATTTAAAATAAGTTATTATTCTTTAATTATGTTATCTGATTGAGATTTGTAAGCTGTTATTTGAGATCGATGAAATGATTTAATCATTTTAACTATTCACATCACTATTAGTAGACTGCGTCATTTGGACGTCAGGCAAGGTATTGTTGCAAGAGGTCATAACTGCAAAAGTCGTTGAAGGAAATTCCTATAGTATGTTCAACAAAACTGATATATATGAAGTGACTTGTTTTAGACGCACTATATTTTAATATTACTGTTATTTAAGGTACGAATTCGAAGCTGACTGACAACAGCAGCAGGCGACATGTCGATGCGTTATGTCCCGTAACTACAGACTGCAGGGACGCATACCGTTCTTGATTCTCTGTGACACAATATGTCTGAAGTATTAGTGAATAATCGGTGGCAATCCGCGACTGCAGCATACGACGGGTTGCTATGTCAGATATTTAATAGAAATACAATGGACTCTCTGTAATCCTGCTCCTCGCTAACTCGGCGCCATTTGTAATCCAAATTATTTTGCTGAATCTTGGTTCGTGGAATTATAAGATACTCTGTCGAAAAATATCGTGCCAAAGGGGGGGGGGGTACAGGTTAAGGTACAGAGCGGCCAATTTTTAAGAGAGACTTGTTATAAGACTCAATCGTCCGACACTGCAGATGGTTTTTCGGACCTCAACTCTACATAGAAACCAGTTGATTTAGCGATACGTTGTCAGCTCCTGCTGCGCTTTCTGTCACTACGAACTCGTACCTATACATAGGCTAATATCACTTGATCACATGAGGATAACATGTTCACATTAAAAATAATAGATTTAATATTATTAAGATTGTATACCAAAAATAACAAAGAGTAGTGGTTATATAGTTTTAAAAACACATCTTTATTAGTGAATTAACAATTTTATTACTGTATTATAGGTGTTTAGGGCTTTTTTTATTAATTAGTATTTTTTTCTTTAGAGCCAGTACATGCGTGCTATGTAGGATGTAATCTCTTCAGCAATTTGATCTGTTTGTATTTTTTTTATACTTTCAAAGAATTTTCTGGAAACTTGTATTGTTATTTTTTTTTCAATATTATTCAGATCAATCAATTTGTTAACATTATGTATTAGAATATAATTTATAGAAATGTTTCTACGAATTTTCTCACTCAATATTGATATCAAATATTGTATACAAAATATTAAATGTTTATAGGTAATTATAAATCAGAATGCTTTATACAGTATATGATAAAAATAACGTCTTTTGCATATGTATAGTATGTAGTTGATATAAACGTGACAAGTTTAGCGGGGTTCATTATGCAATAATACTCCGGCTGAAGCATAATCTTTCTATTGAGCCAGTTAACTCACCAATTTATCACTCCGGTGCAAGCTTGCAATAATTCTCAGAATTATTATTCAGTATCGATCTTGATTCTCAAGTTATTCATATCTTTTTTTAATAACCAGGTAAAAGGGACTACTGGTTATAAAGCTACCTTTAGTTTTATTCAAATTGATTAAAAATACCATGCTAAATTTTTGCACAGTTAAATTGACAATAGTAAAATCATATCTGCCGAGTAGTTTTTGAAAAATCTTCTAATTTATTCTTTTGCACCGTTGTGGGAAAAATATGGATATTATACTGTTTACAGCCGGCATATTAGCTGAAATAGTATCTATATCTTGCTAAAAACAAAACTTAAAACCGTGCCATTCTTACAAAGTACCATATTATAAAGTCACAAAATATATCACGTTTTTATAAAGCAATAGAAAATATTGACAAATAATGTTCCCGTAAACTAAAATAGATATGTATTGAAATTTATATCGACTACTCATGTTGTAAATAGAAGATAGATTTATCAATAGTATGTAATTGTTTCCGTAAGATGTCGGTAGATGGCGCTTTGTTTAATAACGAGCGAAGTGTGTCGGCGTGTGAGTCAGACTCGCATCGAACCGGTTTGTCGTGCACAATTATTTAAAAAATGAAAGTAACTGTACGTCATAAACATCGGAGCAAGCTTACAGTTATTACTATCGGGATATCGCCATCCATACGGATGAACAATAACCCCATTTCGGGTTAAGTATTATTTAAAATGTGTTTGCAGTACTGCGTGTCGATATATTATTTTTTAATTATAATATTAGTCATCATTCCATGAGGAAATTATCTTTTTGTTTTTTTTTTTTATAAAACAACGAAGTTTATTTAGCACTTGAAAATATATTTGTAAATGAATATTCTATGTGTAACCGGAAAGGGTATTTATAAAATTTATGGCCTGTTTCGCGACCTGATAACGTTCTGTTATTTATTACTCATCTAGCAGATAACTTCATAAACGTTAATTATTGAATTTATCTGGCAGTTGAAGCACATTTGGAGAAGGCCCTTAGCTAATAAAAATATAATAGATGGTGTTTATTTCGTTGGATTATTTCTATGGCTTTATGAAAGCTATAGGCTTTCTAATAAAAAATGTATACCGCTTAAAAAAAACATTTATGACATTCCTTTTGTGCAACATTTTATTCGTACTACTAAAAAAAGGTTACATAAAATTAAGTAGGTAAATAATATAATCACTATTGATTTTATAAATACAGTTTTTATTAGAAAGTATCCTTTAAAATCAATCTTTATTTAATGTACACGTAGTTTTGTATTTTTAGAGTTAATTGTTTACATATTAATATATTAACTGTTAACAAAATAAAACACTGTAATAACTTCAATAAAAAAAACTTAGTACCAAGCTCATTTCTATCATTTTCAGCACCTCTTGTAAGTAGGTAAGTATGCATTCTCACAGTGAGTGTTCGCGATTTTGACCCCGTAACCATAATAACGTGCGTTGCGTCCAAATATTAACTATTATAATCAGTATAATCTAATTCTAAGAATAATCTTTTCTCTGAAATCGGGAGTTCCCAACTTCCGTCACAGTTAACCATAGAGAAAAACGGACTGAAGAGGACCCCAATAATATATTATTGAATAAAAATAAAGTAATAAAAAAGAAGTACATTACATATTTCGGACCTGCACGATTTGTACATAATAGAAGCGGTTTAGTCAATAATTCTTTTAAAAACTTGGTTGTTGTACCGTTCGTTGTACCCCCAGGTTGTAGGTACCACAGGATAAAAAACATACCGAGAGGAAGTTACAAAGTGCTACCATTATCAGTTATTTTGAACCTCGTGAACACCACGGTCCCTTGCATTGTTAGTTATGCGCAGCAAAGTGCAAATGCATTGGTTGATTGATTGATTGCTTCGTTCATGTAACAGGACACGCGACAGTCGGTCGGTCTTACGCTATTGTAGCTACAGATTGGCGGATCAGACGGTGCTCAAATACTTTCTCCTTCGTTGAGATGAGCGGACACATGATTATAAGTAAGTATATATAGAAGCCATGTACGAAGTGTAGAGGCATTCCCTGAATGAATAATTTAAACATTTGCTAATTTTGATTCGGTATTTACTATTCATCTTCTACTGCCTCTTCGCAACTTGTGTGGCTATGCGTAGTGTAAAACTTACATCAAATTATTTCTTAGGTTTTTATCTAAGTGCTTAGAAAGCCCCCCGTCACTAAATGTGAGTTTCATAAACAAATAAAAATATTTTACTAAGAAATAGCAAGTCAACCTACCACAAACTGTCAAATTTTATCAATCTAACATTAACCTTCCACTATTGTGATAAGGTTGAAAATCTATTGAAGAAACTTGACAGATTGTGGTAGGTTGATTATTATAATTTTTTTATGGTTTCTAAATGACATTCGTTCAATATATACCGGTTGCCCTACGAGTGATAAGTATTTATAACAAAAGATATGCATGGTTCATAAAAGTCACAATAACAGAAATACTACATATTATCAAGACAGAAAGGCCCATAGATGTAAGTATATTACATCTATGGAAAGGCCAGCTTATTGATATAGTTCCCAAATAAATAACTGACACAAAAACGTACTTTATTTGTTGAAAATACATATTAAACTTTCTTATTCTTTATTATTCTTAGAACTTGCAAGGAAATAATTCGTTTCATATATCGGTAATGAACGACTGGATCGGAGCAGCCGGTGGTACCTACCTACAATAGCAACAAACTTTCCGTATATTTTTTCATTTTATATTCTAAATTCAAAATTATTTTATCTATGTTCCTAACCATTGAGGAATTCTCTTACAAGAAGACACTTGACCTCACTTGATACTGGGCTGCAGCATCAGGTTTGTCATCGAAATATGCGTAGGCCGTAGGCAAAACTCTCAGTGTGGAGGATATGTATCAAATGAAGCTGACAAGGTTTAAACAATAATATCAATATAACAAGCAAAGTTAAAAAGACATCCAAACTACCTATGCATAATTTAATATCAACTTGGTTCGGGACGCTTAAAAGACAGGTGGCCAGTTTGGTTGGATGTTAAAATATTGTAGACAAAAAAGTGGACTTTTCAGAAAGGATAAATTAAAAAGGGTCATTGTCATGTTTTTTTGCTCTTATACAAGTATCGCAATTTACACTGCCCACCAAAATTCAAGATAGCATAATAGAAAATCGAACGGAATTTTACAGGAATTTTATATTTTTTTTCATGTAGCAACATTATAACTTTTTTTGACGACAGCGCCAACTGGTGGCTATTTGGTGTAACTTCATATTGATATCTCTGGCTCTATGTTCATGTTGTAATTTATTCTAGTAATTTGTGCTACTTGCTGACAAATCCAATGTTTATTAACTATGTGCTCGTGTTTGGTTTATTCTCGGCTTTGAGGAATTAAAAATCTTATCTCCATGTATATGTTATGCGGCAAGTTACTTTCAAAACCAATGACATTAGATGAACTCGATGTGCGTTTTGGCCATTTTACTTGGCTTGCGTTGGTGATTCGTACATAGTCACGTGACCGAAGTAGTTTTTGGATCAATGGCGCCAAATGTCTGTTACAGAAAATGTATGTGAATTATGAGGTATTTCAACATAGTGCATTATTGCAAATGGATATACAATCGACTTGTTGTATATACGATATACATTCGTAGCGAAACGATGGAGAAAATGATGCGTAGGACTCACGTCAATCTGGCAACAAAACAGTGCTGCTATCTATGTTGTCAACTTTGTTATGTAGCCTACAATGGAGACTATTCGTGAGATAAATATTTACGGTTAATTAATATAGAATGAAGTTATTGGATTCCTTAGTTGTTTACTGTGAGTGCATTTTGTATATTATCGGTGGCTGCATGTAAGTTAATCGACGGGCGGCTGATAAATATGACTTGCCGCTATTTACAGTCTCGGCCCGACCACTGGCCCGCCATACATTTTACTCGTGCAATAAAGTGAAACGTCAAACGGGATTGTTATTCATTTTCGTACATAGTGCATGAAAATACCATATATTTCGATATTGATTAATCCTACGGTGTAATCAACAGAGATGAAACATGAATAGACTGCTAGAACACCTGTACATTTTACATTGTTGAATCCTGAAATGACATTTTTGTTCTGTACGTCAAAATGCTTTTGTATCGAATAGTTTTGGATAAAAGGCTTCAGTTGAAGAAACCAATGCTTAAATACCTTGAGATGGTGTTGTTAATGGTGAAAGCACATTGTTTTGTTGTTTGGTTGTCAGTGTTCACTGCAATTAGTATGTCAAAACTCAGTGTCTGATAGTGTTGTGTGATATTTTGTATAATTGTGAAGATGCATAGAACAGCTCACCAAAGAGCTCCCATTGTTGATGAGGGTGACCAGTTGATGTAAATGGAACATGTTGTTGTTTCAGGTTTACGGAACGCAAACTGAAGTGCCATGTAGTGAATGATGTGACATTCTACACAATGTTGTTACCGCGTTCTAAGTGTAAAGCAGTAGCAGGATCGTGAACATGTAGGTTGTGGACAACTTAGCGAGATGTCGTTGAGAGGCACAAAGCGGACGTCTGGGATGCGCGGTGATGAAGCCGGCGTATCCAAGCGCCGCAGGACGGAGCCTGAGGATGCTCTCTGGCAGCTCCGCCCTGTTAGTGACCTCAAGATGTCATCAATATATAACAGGAGTGCCTCAGAGGCACCCGCTGAACTATTCAGGTTTGTGTGATATGTTTGAATTGGATGCCATTATTGGAATACAGTTTATTATATTATTTTAAGTATTAGAATACATTCATATAGTGATTATTTGGAGTATGTAATATGTATTTAGTCTTAAGCATCATACAGACCCCTGTTTTGTGTAACATCAACATAAACAATTGTCACAATTAAAATCAACTAAGGAATTTTGTTGTTTGTGGTCTTTTTAAGCTATCTATAACATAGTAGCTAAATCAAAAGCTGGTATGGGGTGTGACAGACCCCAGTACTGATCATGGAAACCATGGAAACATTGAGGTCCAATATTTTATATTATTCTCTATTTTAGTTATATATAACTTAACTTTATGCTTTCCAGTATGCTCTTGCAACTTTTATCACTTGTTCAAGCTCTTGCGAATAAAATTAACCTGTTGAAATATAAGATAAATAAGAAGAAAATTAATTTGTGGCCTTTTTAAGCTTATGAAAAGTAATACATATTAAACTAAATTGAGTTATACTAAAATAAATGCTAGAGTTCTACACAGTTGAATAGTATTTTGACTATGACACCATTGTCTTGATCTACCACTTGCACAGCGATTCCTGTAAAATGTTGCACCCATGCGAATACGCTTTTTAACAAATAGGTTAACTTGCTCTGCTTAAATAATGTTGTGCAATAAGTCTTCTGCAGAAATTAATAAAAACAATAGATTTTTGAAAAATGAAATTAGACTTGATGAATTAACTAATTGCTATGTGCTATAAAATCTATTATTAGTTCATATGAAGACATACTTATAAATATTTTTATTTAGCTATATTTAGAAATATAATTTATTCAGAACCTTTTTAATTGATAAAAACAAATAACTGTTAAACAATTATAACTTTTAAGACTAATTAGGAGAGTGATACACATTGCGAATGTTCTATTGATATTGTGATTGCAAAATAAATATATGTCTGTGTTAAACTGTACTAGGCATAGTTGTTAAGTTGGACAAAATTATGAAAATGAGAGAATGTGCCTGTGTAGAAGTGTAAATGATAAATGAATGCTCCAATGTTAAATATAAAATCACACTATTATTTCAAAAAAAGTTTATTAGACACACTACTGTAAATATTTAACTTACAGTACAAATAATATTGTAAATTAATTTTGAAATCTATTGATGTAAAATAAGGTTTATTTTATATCCATGGATGCTAATACAAAGTAATTCTATTTGGTATTAATTATCAATTGTACACCCAGCTAAGTACTGTAATATTATTTGATAGGATTTACATCCTGTCCTAAGGAATATCAATAGATATTAAAAAAAAAAATTATGAAACAGTTACTTATTTAGTTTTATGTGCTTTGTTTTCTGTGATTCCTGGTTATCATTTAAAGTAGTTTTATTATTGTAATGATGGAAAGGAAGCCTTATTTATTTAACCTGCCCAAGTAGAATATTTTGGTACATAATATCTTCAATATTTTTTTTGTAACTTAAAACACTAATATTTAATAGAGAAAGTTACAATACATAATTATGATACATATCCATGTAACCCAGTATTTAAATTAGGACTTTAGCCCTATTCCTTCTAAAATTAATTATAATTAGACACTACTTAAACATAAAAGTTAGTTTTAAAACATGCCTAAGGCAGATGCAAGTTACTAATGATACGGTAATAGCAAACAATCGTTGCTATTAAAGAAAAGAACATAAGTAAGGTCCAGGTAAAGCAGCCATTGCCGCAGAGGCACACACATAGCCAGATAAATGTGTAGACGGCTACGAACACGATAGAAGGTTCATAGTCTTCATTGTCCATATTTCTGAAGGAATTGAAGTACTGGGGATGATAACTGGTCACCTAGAAAGGAAATACGATGTTTGATTCATAAAAAAAACATTTTTGGGTGTTAATACTTGCTGGTTTTTGAGACTAATAAAAAATATTTGTATGAAAAAAGATAATTTTGGAAAGAGACAGGATAAAGCTTCTTAACAAGATGGGCAATTTAAATTCATAATGCATTTTCATCAGTGTATTGCTATGAATACATTCAAAGCAATATAACCTTTTTATCAACATTTTGTAAAATACAACAGCTCTCAGTTTTACATTACCTGATTGTTTGTAAGCTATGAAGAATTTCTGGTACCAGGTAGTTGCTTTCAGAAAAGATGATTCTAAAACAAAAAACATATATAATTTAAGAAGTTTTGAAGAAAAATCACATGTACATTCTCTCATACTAAGGTATTTCATACTAATGTTGAGAGTGAGGCTGGCGAAATGATTCGAGACATTGTTATAAGGAATTTCTGTACAAATTGTTATATTTTATACTAAGCGAATTGTATTACATTGTCAATTAATTAATAACTATTTCATCCTGCAATCATCACCACTGAAATGTGACAGATATGTAACTTAACAGTTAAATGGGGCTTAACAATCAAATATTCTCTTGTTCATCAAATAGGAGACAATCTATTTCATTGTCTGTATCCTACAAATGTTATACTAACTTATATACTTTTTTTATAGAAATTAATGGAATAACAAATATTACTAATTTGTTTTACAAAAATTGTTAATATAACTTTGGATGCACATACTAACTCATTAATTCTCATCATATGTATATCATGCTCACCAGCTTGAGACGCAGGAACATAATAATCTTTTCTGCGTTGTGTACATTTTTGAAGATTTTTATATGGAAATGTTCACAAAAAATCAAGGACCATCCAGCTATCAGACATGTATCTGTGATATTTGTATTAAACTCTACAAGACGGGATTCACATTATAATACACCTTGGAATCTCATGTTTTAAATGCAGTGTGATGTTTTAATGATTCATATTTTCTTATCATGGAAACTGCATGGTTATATCAGCAGCTGATGTCGGCTAACATGTTGTACTGATGTAGTAATCCTCATTATCATTATTGAATTAAATTGTTAAGGTTACACCATTAGCGTACATGGTAAGATATTAGATATGAAAGTCTTATATGTATGAACCCTATAAAAATAGTGACTAAAAAGTTACGAAGACAGTCCTAATATGCCCACATTCAAGCGAATTAGGGGACAAACAAGGGTGGCAAGGTATGGCAACGGTCTACACAATTAATAACTACATCGCAGAAAAGATTAATATGTGAATCGGGCTAACATGATTTTACAGACGACTCGACATCCAACTATATCGCGTTTAGAATCAAAATCTTCAACAATTGAATTGGTAATGTATCCTGATTTAAATCTACATAATCTAAGTCAGGTATCTGCATATCGTGTTGTCTGTAAAATGCCATGGGTTTGGTGAATAAAATAATGTTTTGGAAATGCTAAAACGATGTGTGTGTGCGAATTTCAGAAAGGACCTTATCAGCGCCATGAAATTGCCCGACAATGAGCCCCTGACGCCATCTTCTTACTGGATAATCACTGACACGTGGAAGCAGGACTGGGAGAGAGGAGTTCAGGTGCCGGTCAACCCTGACTCCCTCCCCGCGCCTAAGGTCAAGATTATTGACAATCCACCGCCACCCAACTTTCAGGAATTTAAATTGTGAGTAAAATTTTTATAATTATCGCATCAATATTTCCAAACTTTTGCTTAAGGAGCATTTAAACGCCTTTGAAAACTACTATAGGGAAACGACACGGTTTTTTTTCTGATGTCACATCTTTCTTCCACTATACAATGATTCCACTATACTTTAGTGGTGACAAAAATGTAAGACAAGCGATTTACAAAATGACACTAATATAAAGGGCACTAAATATTAATTCAGGAGTCATTAATTTGGTTGGTTCGAGCTATTGAATAGCTAGTAACATCATTTTAATATATAATTAAAATAATTATAACGACTTGCCATCTTACAACATAAAACAATAACGCATAACTCACCATAGATTGCCGCTGCATTCAAATGTCTTAAATCACCAAATGATTTTATAGTTAATATACTTTTTTTACTCAACAGGCCTAAGGATAAATACGTTCACCTCAGTCGCGATGCTCACTACCATTCGGACAAACATCTACTGAGTCAAACGCCGGCACGTGCCGAGGCCGCATGCAGTTACGACTTGGATGCTACTGACACCGCCTGGCTAAAACTCTTGAACGCAGAGCGCGCGAGGGCGGGCGCCCCACCGGTCACCGAAGACCAACTCGAAAAAGTCATCGAGGAGTTGGAGGTAAGTCCTTCACAGCTTTTACCATAATCGTATTTATGTGCAACGGATTTTAGACCTTAAAAGAACGAGGGTTACGTTTGATTCTTACGCGTTTTATTCTATTGCGTATTTGCAGCCTTTAAGGTTTAAAGTTGCTGTTTACGTCACGAACGTTAAACACAGTTTTGCATTGACGAACATCAAAAAGGATTTTGCGGACGCAAATACAGATATATGAACTGCACTGAGATACATTATCACAAGGATTTACATAAAACCTACGTTTGTGATATTATAAACTGATGCATGTTTTCTTGCGTTACAATTCAAAGGGTACTTTAGGGTCATGTACTGTACCACGTTTTATAAAAGGGTGGTACTTTTGTAGTGGATACCGAAACCAAAACTGATAGTTTCGGCTTAGGAAACCGCATTCAAGATTTGATAATCATCATATTGCTCGAATAATACAGTTCTAACATAATGTACAGACGACAGCACATCAAGTTACCAGAATCTGTTAAATTTCTACAATAGATTTTCAACCTTATCACATTAGTGGAGGGTTAATATTAGATTGGTAAAATTAGACAGATTGGGGTAGGTCCACCTGCTGTTGTTTGTACCACAATCATAATTTCTATTATTTATGCAATTCTAAGCAGTGCCTTATGCTGTTGCCACAGTGAAGGTCCCGTTGTTCTAGTTATTGCGCATCAGTTAATTGAATTCTAAAAAGAAAGTTATTCAATAAACATTAAGACAGTAAATAACAAAGCCTCCGATGTTCCGCGTAACAGCGTGCAATCAATAAATATAAGAAAAATAATAATATAAAAGTCTTTTCTAATTTCTTCTTCTCCAGTTTCTTTATTGTTATGAAAATTACTTAGAACAGTCCTTATTGATTGAATAATAAGTTTCAATGACAGTGTTACCAACAGGTTTAAATTAAAAAAGAATCCTAGTCAAGTCTATGTCGTTACATAAATATGGTACAACCGAAATGAATTTTGTTTGATGTCGCAGTCATAGGGGGATCAAGAGAAAGGGCAGCATTTTAATAACAGACTACAAATGTTCGGTTTCAAGGCACGTTTTAATGTAACTTTTTGACGTATGTATATGTGTGCGTAATTTTCTAATTACTAGAACTATAACCAATCAGGAGCTCTCTGAATTTATGTTGGTTTGCAATTACCGCTAACATAGTCACTTACGCACAAAGTCGTTGTTTCGGCCTAATTTTGGTGCCGAAACCGATATTAAACTGGCAAACATCGAATTATTTTTTACAATCATACTAACAATTTAAAAATAATATTTAAATACTAAACTTTCTGTCTTTAACAAAACTGTCCCGAAGAAATTTAATAGCTGTTATATCGAACTTTGTAACATCGTCCAGCGAGATAGTAACTATATATCCATCGCGAATTTTCACAGGTGCATATATGTACTCAAGCTGTGATCCCAACGACATGGTTGAGATACAATCGGCATAACTTAAGACGTACACCGTCAGGTCACATGGGACCAAGGAGTTTCTATATTTGACATTGAATTGAACGCAGTTACAATGTTGTGCTCACCTCGGTGACATTGCTTTTGGCTTAAATGGTGGGAGAAATTACTAGGATTTGTGCAGGTACTGGTAATCAAATCATATTTATCTAAGTATTTTTATAAGATCGCCCCACATATGAAACTACGATGAATATAAGAATTATTCAAAAGAAATTACCTAACTAACTAAGCGATATTAAATTTAAAGGAGTACTTTTATTTAAGTTTTACTTGAAGTGCATTTTTTGTACTGATCCACTAAGTGAATAGCACAAGGTAATTAAGAGCCCGTAAATGAAAATGCTAGTAATAAATATTTCTACAAAGGATACTCCTTGGAAAATGAGAAATTCAGTGGAATTTCTTCTCCCCTACTAAAGGAAACACTACAACTTTGATAGCATTACGAGACCTTTTATTTTCAAGTCGACGCAACTAGAACTTTTGACATCTTATATTTTTATGAACCGTTCTTCGTTTTCGCTTCTAGTCTAAAGAAACTATATTTTTATGTGCACACAGCTTTTTTACTTCATTAAAACTGTAAGGGTGAGTTACACCATTTAACTATAACAAGGACAAATGAGCATTAGTCGCAACATTGATAAAATCGCCAATTTGACAGCTGAAAATGGTTCGGTTATCGTTTTAGTTAAATGTGTAATCTACTGTTAATATAATCTAACATATTTTGACTACCAAAAAACAAGTAACATTCAAATACATATTAGTATATTAATTATTGGATTTATATCTGTATAACTTTATAAGCTCCTTTAAACAGATAGCACTTACATAGTATATGTTGGTGGCTGTTCCGTGGTCAGGTTCCGAAATGTTCATTATGCTCATGGCGATGTGACTATAGACTACGCTGCGTAGGTATTGTACGGCAGCATGTTGCTACGCTGCTACGACGGCGACGCTACGAAGTTATTAAAACTAAGGGTCAATTCACACCGAGACGCGACGCGACGCGACCTGACGCGACGCGGCTTTGATGTAGCGCTGCGCATCGCGCAGCCGCGCGAGGCCTCGCGGCGTCGCGAGACGCATCCTAAATTCGTACCATCAATGAGGCAGCGAGCCGCCGCGCGTCACCGCTGCGTCAAGATGCGTCGCGCTGCGCCGCGCGGTGCAGCGCAACGTATCTGAATTCTCACAATTAAATGTAGGTATATCGATTCGTGTAGTGAATAAAGTTTATTTTGAGTCGCTCTATGTAAAATCTGCGTGCAGCGTCGCGTCGCGTCGCGTCTCGGTGTGAGTTGACCCTAAAGCTTAATTATTAAGTCCTTTATGCGGAAAGTATTAGGTGGAGTTGTAAAAAGTATATTGATTACTAGCTACGGCTAGCGGTTTCATCCGCTTTCCCGTCGGAACTACTGCATGCACCCGGATAAAAAGTAGCCTTGATAAATGGGCTAACACTGAAAGAATTCTTCCTGAGATTAGCGCGTTCAACCAAACCAACAAACTCTTCAGCTTTATAATATTAGTGTACATAGATATGAAACCTTATAAATGTACATCATTTTAAGTGATTAAAAACTTGCTAGACTGTATATTTTTTAGTAGCTTCAAAATAATCTTCGTATGTAAAAAAAACATATTACTCTCACGAGATTAAGCCCTCGGGCAGATAGTCGGGTGGTCAGACAGGCTTAGCACTCAAAGGGCTTGCAACCCTAAACGCATGGGGAATGCACTTTATGAAATGTAATGACTTTGTTTGTATTGCACTGGTCAATGCTCATGGCAGGATAAACCAACCCTTTGATAATCAAACTGCCTACAGATTTTTAATGTCCAAACAGAAATAATTAATACAACTTCACATATGAAATTGGTAATCTAGACAGTTGAAACAAATTGCTGACTTAATTCGTTACTCTTAAGTTACATTATCGCTTGAAATAACGTCCCCTCAAATCTAGGTCCCCTTGGACATCATTCGCAGTAATACCTGCATAATATTATATTACAAAAAATGGAGAGGTCTTTAATTTATTTTTAAAATTTGATCACTGTCGATTATTTCTATGTCGTTAGTTTTACTTCAACGAACATTAGATAAGTGGGCCCCTGCTGTTATCTCGAGACATGTCGAAACAGTTGATAGCTACTGAACTAAGTAAATAGTTGTATGTAGTTGTAGGAATGTGTGGGGATAATTGGGAATGGGAAGATGTTGTATTCAGTTCTACGTAATAAAGTTGTTTATCAGTGCTCTCAGAATTGAACGGGCGACCGACATTGACATAAAAAGATGACTGTTGCACGTGTAACTGAAAGTTTTATGTAAAATTATAACATTAACGAAAATCTAGAGAAAATATTACATCACGTTTATTTTGTACTAATAATACAAACAGATTACTTTTTATTAATTGGCGCAGCTCTCTACTAAAAGTTGGCGCGGTGGGGACTGGGGGGGGCAGGTAGGGGTGCAGGTGGAAAGCTGCATGCATTTATATCAATACTACCTACGTACCTATTCTGATCCTATCAATTCACCCTCGCTCTGTTATGACTGATTCAACGTTAAAATACCCTAACTAGCTTCTGCCAGCGGCTTCGCCTGCGCAAAACTTCAAATCTGTTTTTTTCTTGTTGCCGTGGGAATTTCTCGAAATCCTTTCTTATCACATGCCTACGTCATAACATCTATCTGTTTGCCAAATTTCAGCCTGATCCCTCCAGTGGTTTGGGCTGTGCGTTGATAGATCACTATGTCATTAAATCAGTCACCTTTGAGTTTTATATGTTTAGATTAGTGTCACTGAATGTTTGTTCAGTAATTTTTTCAATAAAAATTAATCAAGTTATTTTTGGAACCCTTACCTTTTTAAATTAAGCTCTGTCTAATATCTTAAAAGACTAAAAGCGAGGATAGTGGGCGTATATTAAAGAGTTTATTAGCATGTCTAGAGCTTATTTTTAAAAATAGCATTTATTTTTAAACAGAATTTCTAATGCTTGTACTATTTAGTTCTGTACATTGGCTGGAAATAGATGGAGCTCTAAGATAGTTGCTAAGAAGCTTAGCACCTACTCAGAACTGCTCGGTACTATAATATTCAGAATCAATTTGTTGTATGTTATATTTATAGTCTAGCTATTTAGAATAAGTAGGTACCAGTGCATTTCAAAAACGTATTTTTAGAAATTTAATATTTGCCTCACGCCTTATAGCATAGCGTTCTTACAATGTGGAAATAGATAACAATAGTTTTAGTTTTTCTTCTTTGAATGCACTCTTGTTTCTATTTTAGAATAAGCCTCAAAAGATAAATCCCTCAAAGGGGAGAGGAAACATGCATTTCAAGATAACTAAAGAATAAAAAGACTTGCCACGTATGCTGGACTTGCTGGTCTCATTACTCTCAGCTTAATAATATTTTTACCAAGTTTTTTAATGCGTAAAAAAAGTATGGAGACTGCAGACATGTACAACTATAGTTTTAAAAGGATTGGCACTGTCTGTTGTGCTTTTTCTCTTTATCTAAAGTAATATTGTAAAGTGATCTTTTTTCCGTACCCAAAGGGTAAAATGGGACCCTACTACTAAGCCTCCGCTGTCTATCTGTCTCCAAGCTCTATCTCATAAATCGTGATAGCTAGAAAGCTGTTATTTTCACAAATAATGTATTTCCGTTGCCGCTATAACAACAAATACAAAAAAAATAAAAGGGTCCCCATACAATAAACGTGTCCAACTCGCACTTGGCCGGTTTTTTGTACCTTAAAAGCTCCGAAATTACTCAAGCGATAAAGTAGTTTCCTAGAAGCAAGTGAAACCGCGGTAAACAGCTAGTCGTCAATATGCCGTTTAAGTAAGTAGGCGTTAGTTGGTACGATGCCACGTGTAAAACTATCCTTTCAGCACTGTAATAAACTTACCTTTTAGTATTTGTCAATAGAGTTAAAAGTCCATATGAGTACCTCAATGCTCTTTGGTTCAGTTAATTTTGTAAAAAATCTTTTTTGTATCCTTGTTTTTCAAAAGGTTGTACTTTGTTTGTTGTTTATCCAGTTAGTCAGCAGCTAGAAATTAACTCAAAGTACAAAATTGCATGAGTTCTATATGGAAGGAAATATGTTAGAAAAATAGATATAAAGTGAAAATTATAAACTCAAAGGAAGCAGAGTGCAAAGGATTTACCTAGAAATATGAAATAGGAAATGTTTATTATTCATTTTAAAATTCTAACATGAAATATTTACTGCATTACAAGAATTTTCTGAATAAAAATAAACTTGCAGAATATCTAGTTTAATGTTTACGGATGTCGTTAGCGTTTTACGTGGAAATACGGATTAAGTGAAAGCTGCTAAGCTAGTATTGCTGAAAAATTGTTAGTGAGTGACGACCCCGCCTAAGGCCTGAGGGGATTCTTTGTGCATGAAATACAATTTGATACATGACACTGTTCCTGGTATTTCTTTATAAGACGGAAGAAGCTTATGTGAGGCACTTTATACACTTAATTTTTATTTCATGTTTGAGTTAGTCTTTAAAAGCTCAAGAGTGACTTTTAAGTATTTTTCGGTACAATTTGTTCTTAATTCGGCTACTTTTTAATGATGGTAATAGGATTAAAAATCTGTTTTCGTTTTACAAGCTTTTTTAGTACAGCCATTAATTATTTAAATTTACTAAATAAAATTGAATATTGATTTTGTCTTTAGTAGCGGCATTACCAACGCTATTAAATATCTATCTCAGTACTGTAACAATAATCTGCGAGCTTTGAGTGCTACAGAGAGCCTATGACGGCTTTACCAAGAAACGTATTGATGGAACTGAAAGGCTTCATGCCGAGGTTTATTGGAAGTGCACCAATATGCACCGGGAATTAATCCCACTTGATTGGGGCGGGTGTTCACCATTGATAGATATCTAACACTATATAGTTTTAAAATGTGTAAATCGTTGCCGCTGGGCATGTGTACACAGGTTTGCGTACCTAGTGTCAGTTATCTGTCGGGCGTCAACTACAACGCTAATCGTGGAACCGCCGCGTTTCTAAACGTTTTAGGCTAACCGTAATGTGATAGGCGAGTCATTCTATCCGACCGCGACATTATATCGTAAAAGAATAAATAAACAGTGTGATTTTGAAAATTAGGTCCAGTGTTACTACTAGGAACTTAGCTTTGTTTTCCCACATTTGCGGGAGATTTAGTTCTCCCACATCTGTGTGAGATTTCAAATTTACGGAATAATTCGTCTACCAAGAACTGATTCTTTTTTAAGTCTCTTAAATTTTTTCTCTAAATCACTATCTGGTCTTTCTATTCTGGCTTTCGATCGCGAGCGTCACCCAGCACTGCTCCATGGTATGATATTAATTATCCTTTTTCGCTACATGGTTATATCCCTGACAGCTCATATAATTAAAACTAAAATTACTGTCAGTCCGTTAAATATAGATTCACGTTTTGATTGAGCACTTCCAATTAAAAGAGATTAATGAATTCGTTAATTGTGACGATACAACGAATCCGGTTTCAATTACGATGATATTTCCATTGAATTTTATAAAGAGTGCAATTTTGGATTGATTAATTTTAATTACTCGGGGATAAATTAATTAGAGATAAACGTATGCATTACATACATACACGTTCGCTTTATTTACGTTAGTGGTTACGGTAATTCTTGAAATTCCATAATTTTAACCACAATTAATTTGTATACATTTTATGCAAAAGGAGAAATGTAAAACCACATATAGGTATATCTAGTTGATTATCCGAACCGCCCCGTAAATCTATTTGTTTTGTATTAGCAAATAAACACTTTATTGACTCAAATAAAATAAATACGGTCCAAAAAACATCATAGTGAATAAATAGTTTTGATACGTTAGTTTTAAAGCTGTAAGCAAACAACCATCTGAACGTGCAAATATCAAACATTATTTGTGTAAAGACTAACAATTTGCAGTTTATAGTTTAAATTTGTCTGTAATATTCAAAACTAGCAGTTCGGATCCTGGGCAATAGATATATTTACAGAATCATGTTTGATTGCACTTTGGCTTCGGTTAGTCCAGAACTTTAGACCGCGGCGCTACGCAAATGTAGATACGATGAACTAGAGAAAAAGTCAAATATAACGGTCCTAACCACGATCGCGGAATGGACTGCTTACATTGTGTGGTTAGCTCCTAATTTAGGCTTAAAAAACCCAGCTTTAGGCAATCTATAAGTAAATTGATGATAGATTTAGAATATATTGTTTACTATTAAAATATAAAGTTTTTATCCCGAAGGTAATATATGGTTTAATTCGCCGCGTACTGAGAGAACTACTTGCACCCGGATAGAAAAGAAATCTGTTTAGTAGTACCTACAGGCGTTAAAGCCAGTCAGACAGATGGTTCCTTTCTAGTTTAGATATTAGTAAGGTTCAATGGTTTTTAATCAGCGAATTTGTCTCATTTTACTCATAAGTTATTCGTGCTTTGAAAAAGGCGGAACGATTCGACAAAAGAGAGACTGGAATAAAGACAATGTTCTTAAATAATTATGCCCTCACTTTGACTTTATCGATGTGTAAAAGTTATGCATGTAAAGTTTATAAGCCTGCGTTTGAAAGTTTTGTATACGAAGACAATTTATTAATTAGCTGATTTCCGTTGGAATTGAGATAACGTACTGCTTCTGAACACTACTTCCTTGTACTACTCATAGAAGATCGTATTCAAAGGAATATTTTCCACCATCCATTTTTATGTGCGAACCAATAGGCCAAGATAAAATTAACATAGGACTAAAAAGAATCTTGGGAGTAGTAATAGAAGAAATCTTTATTCAACAGGCGCTGCGAATCGTACCATGTGCAGTTCGAAAGAAAAGCCTTGTACTATTTTTTACTCCAAGGCAAAATTTACCTATAATCAATAAATGTGAATAATTAAGAGCCACCACAAACGATGAATTACACAAGGGAACAGCATTTTTGTTGCATGAAGTATGGGTACTAATATGATATGCTTTCGGGGTATTAATTAAAGATCTGAAGTCAGTTTCCTTGTATCAGCTTCAGTTTTCGAGATATACATGAAAACAAAATTCTTCAGGAAAGATAAATATTTTTTAGAAAATAACAATTATTTTTTAAAAGAATAGAATTATTTAAGTTTTTTTTGCTAAAATTGGTTTACAGGGACCATCTTCGAACCCACAATGAAAGGCTGTCACCATATGAGCATCACATTAGTCCTAGCACGGCTCGTTCATAGTCTGAATACCTAGATGGAACGAAACCTCTTATACTTCAGTCATATGACTGAAATCGTTTGGGAAATTACCAAAATAGATGCGGCAGAAGTGTCCCTTGTTAATTAAGCTGCTGGAAGTGCGACAACATGTCTTAAATGCCCTCCACATTGTTTTTTGTTATTTATATATCGGGAAATTGCTTAAAATCAAAACGACCTTTTTCCAGGCATTTATTTTCAATTTCAACCATATCATTATTAAAGTTTGCATTCTCTATT
>NWSH02000323.1:4045664-4082738 GCA_002382865.2 Heliothis virescens
TTCTGGCTTCTGATTAGCCGTAACGACTGCCAAAGATGTTCAAATGACAGTCGCGACCCACTAGTTTATCGTGCATTCCGAAACACGGAAGAATTCGTTATGACAAGATGGTCACCCATCCACGGACCGACCGCGCCAAGCGTTGGGTAACCTTCTGATCGATCGATCCGCGCGGCTTTGACATAGCCACGAGCTCTTCAACATAGCCACCAGCTCTTCAACATAGCCACGAGCCCTTACTTATGTAATAATGTACTTACATTTTAAAGATCAATGCTTGTTGATCGCACTAAATAATTGCCGGTTTGAATTGGTGCATTAGACATGCGTACTTAGAATGTAGGACGTAGTTGTATTTCTGAAGCAATTCTGATGTGACAATTATAATTAGACGTTAGACGGTTCAAATTCGTCTGAAGTTCGCCGTGAATGAATATAGTTTTTTTACTGCCTACTTATTAGAACTTATTACGTGGGTATTTAACTATTTATAGAACGCGCTTTATGAAAAGAATTGTAGTCGATATATACCTAATTGGGGTATTACTGGGTATAAAGATTCTATACAGGGTGTTCCTCGAAGTAAAGATCAAATGGAACAGGGGTGTGGGTGGAAAGGATCATTTACTAACTTTTTGACGTCCCTGACGTATTATTACGAATGCGGATAAATAAAATGGAATGATGAATTCGGCCTTTTCAATAGTCTTCCCCTTTGCTGAGGTGCGTTCTGCGTTTTCCAATATCCAAATTATTTCCAATAAGCACCTATCATTTTCAGCGCTTCACCTGTCGTTTCGATGAACAAACTTTAATTAACGTTGATTACTGCCGGAGCTTTTCCTTTGAATATCAGACAATTTAACGTGTGGCCATGTCATTACTCCGATTCTCTATTCATCATTCAGAACACGTTCGCGGTGTAAATTGTGACGGAAATACTACCAAATATAGTCGCTAGGACTCTAAAATGCTATTTCCATCATTTGTAGCTGATACAGTTTGCATGGAAGTTATTTTAGGAATTTGAAAATTCTGTCCACCAAGCGCCATGCATATTAATTAGTGACGACGATGTGTGCATAAGTATGACGGTATGTACCACAGATCCTAGTTTCTTTGACGGCATTGCGTATTCACTCAAAGGAAACTTGATTGAAATTCGCAGTATATTTTTTCTGCTAAAAGCGCAGTGAGTTTGATGAAATTATTTGCACTACTAATCAAATCATAGGTTCCGGGAATAGGAATTTTCCAGTAAAGGCAAATGTAGTTTTACAGAAACCGGCCAAGTGCGAGTCGGACTCGCGCACATTATCTACAAAAAATCAAATTTGTTGTATGAGAGCCCACTAAAATATCTATTTTATTCAGGTATTTATTGACAGACAGACGGACATCGAAGTCCTAGTATTAGAGTCCCATTTTATCTTTTGAGTAACCTAAAATAGGGTGCCTTATATTTATAACTACTTAACGAGAATTAGCGTGAAGCTACTAATTAGCTGTTGATCGCAGCTTAACTTGCATCCTACACTAACTTTGAATAGTCAGAAAGTTTCACCTTACCTAATCCTATATTCATCGTCGACTCTAGATTTATCTAAACCCAAATTGGTATCAGACGGACACGCGAACTGTTTGGCATTTGTTTATTTAGTTGCAGATTATTGTTGCTCATGAATACAGGCTAATATTTGTTGAAGCAAGTTTTCGGCATAGTCGTGTAACTGAATGTACGCTCGCTTCACGGGTGGCGCGTAGTTCGCAACTTGCAGAAGGGGGTACATTGTTGTTGGCCCGTCGTACCTATAGCATCACTGATACATAGCTCTACTATTTCTAACTTAACTCGGTTATAGGAAAGTCGGCGTTGCCCTTGGCAGCTTGCCGGATGTTAGGGCTGTTGGTTCTACGTTTATTTAGTTCTAAAAACTCGGATGTCACCATTTATTAGTTTATAGATAAATTCTTTTAGATTTGAAATTAAAACTTTCCGTGATTTTAAAAGTGGTTTTAATTATGTCGGTGAAAATGGTTCTTAGTGGCGCGAATCCTATTAATATTATGAATGCGAAACTTTGTGAGGATGTAGGAGTGTATGTTTGTTACTCTTTGACGTAAACATTATACTGGATTTTTTTTATGAAACTTGGCAGTAATATAGGTTATACATATGTCAGAATAACTTGTTGCATATATGACATACTTTTTATCCGGGTACGGGAAGTAGTTCCCTCGGGAAGCGGGTGAAAACACTGGTGGAAGTTAGGATCTTATATATTTAGGAAATTAAAACAAGTTTGGTGATTGATTTTGAAATAGTTCATAAGTAAAACTTTTCGTTTAGTTATCCTAAACTTGGTAAGAAATTCGGCGCAATCGGAATATTGTAAGGGTGCTTTGTGCCAACAAGTTTTCCCGCGGTGCGACCTGGCTCCGCCCACAACATGACCGCGCAGGGTCTTAGGTCCACTCCTTCAAGTTCTTTACTCGTCACGATTAATCACCCACCCCTACCATTTTGAAAGTAAAAATATCCATATCACATAGTAAACACTGTTACCATTTGCCAATAAAAGAAACTTAAATCTAAAACCTTTATAAAAATAGCTTGTCCTAAATGCAATACTAAAATTAATATTTAAACATTGTGTGGTCTAAATAATATATCCTCGAGTATAATGGTAGCCTGAAGTGTCACTTTGCTAATTTCAAATTCGTGTGTTCGAAACCGGGTAGGCCTGTGTCAATTAGCCAGCCAATAACGAAGTTTATGATCAAATGCTCAGGAAGAAGTAGTAACTAACTTTATCATTACTACTGAGAAATCCATTCTTTATGAGTAGGTACTTTGTATATAAACTGGTTAGTACCTCAAGCTTATGATATTCTCCTAAATGCGATCGATAGCGTTGAAACTATAACTAAGGCATCGAATTCAACTCGCCCGTGTAAATTCGCATTCGACAACTTCTCATGATACGCTTCGATTTTCGATAGAAGATTTAAACTCCCGAACTACTGAAAGTAGCTTAAATTATAGCAGAACAAGTATTAAATTAATAGCAAACTTTCCGTTACTTATATAGCTCCACATTGTTTAAATAAAAATGTGTTTTTTAAGCAATAACTTAAATCTAATTCCTTTTAAAGTTTCACAATATTTTTCCGACCAAATAGATAACAATTGGATACAACTTAAAAAGAAAAACAAAAAGAGTGTTGAATGTGTCGCTGTAAATGTGTGAAAGCACTTCATTTATCAAATAAAGTGCAGTCTGTGGTGTTCGGCGCGCGGCGGTCCGCGCATCCTATGTAGTTAAAGCTAGCGCACCTGAATTCAGCTCGGGCGGGCGTCCGACGCCGCTCTCGCTTTCAGCCTCCCCGCGGCGACGCGCGTGGTTGACTTGCGGACCTGCTAGCACTTCGTATATCTCGAAACTTGTGATTTCTTTATTTTAATAACTTGAATTCATTTAAATTATTTTTCGGTTTTTTCCACGTTTGTCACCATGGATAAAGACTCCGCTTTATTTGCATGCTTTCTGTTAACTTTCTTTCTGTATCTCATTTTTACTTTTTATTTTATACTTGTTATTGGTATTTATTATTTCAATTTACCTTAAATATTTTAATTGCATTTTTACTTTTTTTTATTATTACTTTATATTCTTCGGAACGTACTTGAAAGTTATACGCGATGAAGAGAGTCTGGTTACACGGGCCAGGAGGGGCGCAGAATTTTACTGTAAGTATATATTATGAATTAATGTTCCGTATTAAATATAGGTGTAATAGTTTACTGCTGGCTAGAATATTTAAGTCGAAACATAGAATAGGAACGTAATTCAACAACCTGTTACGCCGTTGTTTTTGCTTAGAAGTAGGAGCGCGAGCTTAGTGAGTTAACTTGAACTGAAATACTAATTATTTTAATACTTTTGAAGATTTATTTAGTACTTACTCCGAAGGGGCAACAGACTGAGATTTAAATGAGCAAGAAATTTTAAAATATTAACTCGTTTGAAAGGTGCTTTTTGCTAAGAAAAAACTTCGAAACTTACAAGAAGTTCTGAATTTTACTGAGCGGTTCTCAAGGTTGATATTGTACAGACATTTTTTGATAATTAAGTAATTAATTTATATACATTTTTTGGGACCCACAATGAAAAATAAATATCCATGGTTAATTACATATATTACTAAACTATTTGTGTATAATGATACTATGTGTAGAACTCTCAATGGGTGAGTCCGACTCTTGTCAGTTCTTTTTCGAAACAATCCGGTTAATTACGGTGCGTTAATTGAAAAGACCGATGCTCGTTGAAAATTCACAATGAAATGAAGAGTTCTCACATTACAATATCCGCGAATGATTGAATGACTGGCAAAGTATACTTTCAGTAATGTAACTAAGTCATTAAAAAAGCAATTTAAAGTTACATTTTTGAATAACAGATTTTCCATTGCTCCTAGTTTGTTTTGAGTGTCACAGCCCGTAAACAAAACAGTGTACTTGTTGCATAAAACCTTTTTGAATGAAAGCGGGCCTCCGAACACCCTGACCGACTTCCCGTCGCAGCGCGCTTTCACGTCCTGATGCCTGCGCTTCGAACTTCGAGCTTAATTGCCTTACTGTAATATATTCGTTTACTGTGACACGACTCCGAAACTTCCTGTCATACATTTTATCTATCAACCATCTCCAACGCACCTGACATATTTTTAACACTCAATAGAAATACTAATTTCGACATTTAAAAAAGCCTATTTCCCGTTCGGAGTTAGTAGTTATGTTGTATAATATAATTATTGCTGTATAAAAATATGGTTTCTTTAAAAGAGTAGCTGACAGCCTGTCCTATTCCCTATTCCTCATCATCATTATCATTAAGGTTTAGTTGCCTGACGCTTTAGTCTGTATACTGCTTGGTTTTACGGTTTAGTACATAGACGATTAAAATTGACTGATATCTGAAATAACAATGTTTATATTTTCCTTTATGCGTCCCTAACCATCCTTATGCTTATGATGAAACTTAGTTAAGTTGTTGGTTCGCGTTGGTTTGGCGCGGCATTGCAACGCACGGCGGATACTGCTAGTTATTTATAGAATTTCGATATCGGGTGCCTACGTAAAATTATTGGCTGGCGTTTCACGGCCTCCAGCTTTTTCCGATGAACTTTCACGGCGGAAGCTCTTCGTTACATTTCTTTTTTCCAAACAGTGCATTTTTAACTAGTAATATTTAATGTATGGACCTACTAGACTTGCAACGAATAGTTAAGTACATTCGGTCATACGCAGAATACCAAATGTTAGGCCATACACTGAATAAAGGATATTCGGCAATGTTCTTAGCCTTAAATCTTAGATTTAAACTTAATGCCGTAGCCAAAACTATGTATTTTTAAAATGAATATACAACTCTATTTCATTAAAAAAAATGGTATCTTATGTACATTCTTGGTATCATTGTAAGTACTTAAATGTGGTCACAGAGTCCAGTAGTATAAACGTTCAAACTTAGTGAATTATAGATAGGGCTCGACTAAGTTAGCAAGGGTCAGGCGTCGAACATAGCCTAGCTGTCACGGTCAGTAGTTCAAAGTAAGTTGCAAGGAGATACTGTGGTCGTGCAAAAAGTTGATATAATACCGGGGTATGATTGCTCTATGTTGTTTGTCTTCTTTCAAAGCAAACCCTTTGACTAGATTACTTAGAAATATTTATTTACGAAACTGGTTGAACCATATTACAACAAACTTCCCACGAAGTCCGCTTATCAATTTATGAAGCTTAGATCGTGTTTAAATGCATGTATGGATATAGAGAAGATAATTCGCTAGGACAGTTCCGCAAATAAAATAAGTAGCTTGTCAAATTATTTAGTCGGATAAAGTGGAGATTATAACGAGGAATATCAAATTATATAAATAATGAGATTGTATTGAAATTATCTGATTCAAAATGGTTAATTGGAAATATAGACATATTCGCTTCCATGAACATTTCACATATAAATGTTCCTGCGTGGGCTTTAAGCTTTAACAAATAAATATGTTTATATGTTCTGATATACACGTTTTCAAAGTACGGTGATAGATCGTTATAGCTTTCATTCTATATTTGCATGCAATAAACTCATCTCGATTTCCTCGTTATATCTTGTACCTGGGATTTGCTATTGTTGAGTTCTCACATGTCTATTCGCAGAACACGGATAGCAGCATCCTACTAATATTATAAATGCATAAGTTTGTAAAGATGTATGGATGTATGTTTTAATGATTGGGTTCGTCTTTCACGCAAACTACTGAAACTTTGCAGCAATATAATTTGCATATAGACGCTATTTTTTATCCATTTCCGAGAAGTAGATCCGCGTAG
Source organism: Heliothis virescens (assembly GCA_002382865.2). NCBI lineage: Eukaryota > Metazoa > Arthropoda > Insecta > Lepidoptera > Noctuidae > Heliothis > Heliothis virescens. The sequence continues at coordinate 4,052,062 of NWSH02000323.1, forward strand.
TAATGCGAGTGAAACAGGGGTGGAAGCTAGTTGTATATAAGGGTACATTACACGCGTTGAGGCTGTTTGTAGCATACGTTCTAGGAATAAGATTGCGTTATATCAAAGCGACGAGGATTCACAATATTGTAAATTAATAGGAGGTTGTTGCATCGGCAAATCGAATGTCTATGATGGCAACGTTTACGGGCTCAAAGCACTGTAACACATGGTTTCGTCGAAGAGCCATGCTGCCTTTGTCTGGGCATGTGACTGTAGCCGTCCTCTATATTCGGTGAATTAATAGTTTCGACAGGACAACATATCAGAAGCTTGCCTTTGAATGCATTGCATAGGTTTTCACTGCTTGTCTTTGACAGAGTTCTGACATAAACTGATGTCATCTTAGGGTGCGTTTAGATCAAATGACCAGAGCTAGAACAAGGGATTCCTTCGTGGTTTTGTTTGTGTAATAACAAACGTTAAGAAAATTGCTAGATAACATTATTTCCTTGTTCTCACTATCATAAATGACAGAATAAGTACCGCTAGTTCGGTAAGCACGCCATTAGAAGAATTTTGTTATTGTAGAATTAAAATCAATTCATCAAAAGCTTTACACTATAGGTGTTCATATGTGGCTGTAAGATGATACAACCTTTGTCTCTTTGTTGAGTATTTTTAAGAATGTTTATCCTGAGCTCGTGCCACAGGTTTGTACATTGTTGTTGGGAAAACTTCATTCACAAAGACGCGCGTATATGTATTTAGTGAAAAGATCCTTACAGCCCGATAAAGTTTAAATATAGGCAGGTACATTGGAGTTCTTTCTTATGTTGTGCATTTTAACGCTTAGTAACATTGTGAAGATTAAGGTACATAAATATGTGTAACTGCTTTTTCTCAGTAAGTTGTTTGCCAAAGGTATATTATTATATCGACAATTAGAAAAATACGCTTCTTGTGTGCATGTATTAACTAACGTAACAAGTTTAAAATTAACCGCAGTACCTAATTCGTACCTAAGGACCACTATGTATGAATGTCTATGTAAGCGCTGAACTTAGTTGGTCCTTCTGAAAACGGTTGACAACTGAATTGGTTGGCAGGCCGCGCGAGGTATGAGTTTGGGTGTGTCGGGGTAAAAGATTGACGCGGGGTAGGCCCGAAAAGGGACGCTTAGGATTAGGGGGTGCGTTCGAGGGGCGGAGCCAAGCGATGTTTGGCCCTTTCTATAGTTGCTTGTGTTTAGGATGATTTTTTTTTTGCGGGAAAGAAAAGGCAAAGGCGCTTTTAATATATTACAAATGTTTCCATATGGATATGGATGAAAAATAGCTACGTTATTTAAATATATGTATAAGCTTTATACAGCCGACTTGCATCAAAGTCAATTCAACAGTAAAATCTGCAAACTATCATTAGTGAAACCAGTTTTCCCAGAGCTATGTATTAATAATCGAGTTTTGTCTTCAGTTTCAGTAGGTTTGCCTTACGATAGCCAAGGACTTTCCCGGCCTAGAAGTTATTAGGCCCAGCATCGTATTCTCTGTCATTTATTAGGTTCGTCCACACTGCTTCCACACTGGCATAGGCGAGTTTGATAAATGTGACTTGTGGTGAGAAATGTTGGGTCATATAAATTTCATTATTTCCAGTAAAGGTGTGTCGACGAAAATTACGCAGATTATCGATAGAGAGGCAGCCAATTGGATTTCATCTCCCATTGCAAACTACATTACTACTTTCTGTACAGTTCCAGTTAGTTCTCGATTTAGAGGAAGTAAGCTTAACTCTCTGATGAGCTTTGAAGGGCTTGTTTGAAAGGTCTCTAATTCTGTAGGACTCTAGTTGGCGTTAGTCCACTCACATGTCCGAGTGATTTAACACGCAATCGGGATCAAACTCGTAGCTCAGGTGCACTTCCATGACAAAGCCGAGTTTAAAATAGGAGAATCGGCATCAATAAAAGGATTCGGACTTTTTAGAATTTTTAGCGCAGACATCAGGTTTATACACTGCCGAAATGAACTATCCGCTGTCGAAACCCTACGCCAGATAAATGCACTACAGTAGTCTGTCATTTAGTCAACGCTCACATTCGCCCGCGAGCTTTGGAAGCTTTTCCGAGTACTTTCGATAATTGCTGGAAAGAAAATAACTTTTCAACGTAGATTTTCATAAAAATAGTGACAGTTTACCAATTTTACTAGATGCATATTCCAATTTGACTTCGTAAACTTTGAAACGATTAGTGTATTTATGATCTTTATATAGTTTTCTTTACAAACTAGTATAATATTGAGCTAAATATAAATAATTAAGTCTTAACAGAAGAACGCTTCGAAGGATGGTAGAATTTCTTACAAATATATCTTAGAAACACGGGACTTCATTAGCAATGATAACGGCGGCATTCTTCGAACGAGCACTTGTTGCTTATATTTCTACTAGCTTTATTTAATCTTCTTCGTTGAGTAAAGTTATCTGATTTGATTAAGTAATAACTTATCAAGCGGGTTAGTTTTGTACACCTAGCTGAACTGTGTAATTTATAAAAAAATCATTTCGCTTTAGCCTATTACAATCCACTGGTCAATATTTTATTATGCCTTATCAAAAAGATGAACACACATATTCTAAATTGAATAAATAATTGAAAACAAATTGTAAAAAATGACATGAAATACTTCCATGAAAGTCTTACGGCTGGACCGAACTTACACGGGAATTAATATTAATAGGTACCCTTGCTTGACACTGTTTCCTTCTCGTACTTTGAAGGCCGCAATTATATATTGATTACTGACACCAGGGCCCAGTGCAAAGACGTTCTAAAACACCGCTCAAACGAATGCAAGTCTACACAAACTAACTTTGAGCTCGAGGTACAAGGTGAAGGTCTGTCACCATTGTGTAGTGAATCCCTCGTCTGACCTGACGAACCAGATATTTATTAAGACCACGTGTTTAAGGAGCAATAGACGAAAGGGAACTTTCAGTACCGGTACTTTTGAATGGAATTCTGCATGAGAATTCCTCAATGTTCAGATGTGTTTTGACAAAGCAGTTGTATTTATTCAGATTGCCTTTTAGCTGTTTTATTTTAATTGGTATGGATACTTTATTTTTAGGGGCATCGTCTTAGAACTAGCATTTTTGTAATGCTATACTCTAAGAAAACTTATGTTTATCTATTTGTGTAATATGTAATTACATAATGTAACTTTTTGGTACTACTACAACAAACATATTACACAAAACTACAAATTACAATTTTTAACTACATCAAGTAAAGGGTACTTGATGTAATTAAAAATGTAATTTTAAAGACTTAAATGAACAAGATAATTTCTGTTAAAATTAATATACTTTTTATACTTCATAATTTTATAAATGGCAATGTAAGAAGACCTACTAAAGTAGGTCTAATGGAAAAGAAAAGAAGTTTGAATATTCGATGAAAAATGCTTCTGAGCATTTTATAAAAGATGCACATTTGACGCAAAAAGAGAACGAGTCAACTTAAAATAGCCTTCATAAGTATTGACGGGCCATCGGTCGGTAGCTAATATTTTTGCCGCGACAAGAGAAAAGATGGCTGCTATACCTACTTGTTGCGAGCGCCAATAAAGACTTTCTAGGGCTTTTCAGCACTTTGACATTCGAGTGCTATTCGAAATCATCACTATGAATATTTATATTCAGCCCGATCTTGCGTCATAAAAGCATTGATTTTGTGCAAGTATTTTTAAACGACTTTAAACGAGTTGTATTCTCGATTAGTTTTGTAGTATCCCTACTTTAGAAATTCAATGTTCGTGTTTTCAATATCGATTCTCTTGTGTGTTCATTGGACAGTGCATTGCATAGTTTGCAAAGTTGGTCTCGGTTACCGTTATGCCCTCTACGTTATTTAATTTAAATAATAAAAAAAACGAGTTCTTCCCGAACTCACTTGTCTGACAGAAAAAAGATACGTAAAGAAAGATTAAGATATCAATGTGAGATGCTTTCATTCAGATTTTTGGACAATAGGGAGTAATTGTGAAGCTCAACCTTTGCCGTCGCATGAAATACTTAAGCAAGTTTTAAAAAAAAAACACCCAGTTTGAATGAAACAGAAGCTCAAGTTTTTTATTCATAAAATTTACTTAAAACTTAACGTTTCTTTTCTTTTTAACTAATTCGTTCACGTTTATATGTATACCCATAAGTTATTTTTTGTGTGTTCGCGGATATGTTCGTGGTTTATAAACCGATTTTTTATAATCTTTCTTCAAGCTTTTTATAAGCTTTCCGGCGGAAGAAAGTATAGGAAGAATATGTGTGTAACGGAATTTATGGCAAAAGTTATTATTTTATCCATATATGGCCAATATTTCTTAATAAAACAATTTTGGACGCTTCCTTTAGAAAATTAGAAAACCAGTAGGTCAGAGGTGGCCAACCAATAGAGCTTTCGTGTCTTCATCGGCTATTGTTTAATTTGTAAAACTAAGTTCAGGTCGCATATCATAAACAGTTGGTCTTGAATACCTATCTAATTAAATTTGCTGCCCCTAGCAGGTACGTGTCGTATAACTTGGTGAATAGTTCGACAGCCGCCGCGTGGCTTAACCACATGCACCATACATACAGTTAGTTGCTCCCTTTGTTGTTTGGATATCGCTACTGTATGGATGAAGTGCAGATTCCCTTTAAATGGAGAGGGCTGTAATCGCGTACAAAAACCAAAGGGCCCTATACATATTAAAGTTTTTTGTTGTAGTGATTATGCCATAAGTTCTGCTTCCGATAAAATAGAAAAATGAAAATTGATTAAGAATTTATGTACTACTACTGAATTTATTTACTTTAAACTACTTATACTGTTTATACTCATAAAAATGTAAGTACCTATAATATGTTATTAATATGTTTATAACACAATATGACCTTTAACAATATAATTGCACTTCTTAAGGTTTGCATAGTCAACTAGAAACCCTTAGGCCTTTGCCACACTAGACGGAAATTCCGTCGCCAAACTTCCGCGGCGGAACGCCAATACATGTTNAGTCTTAACAGAAGAACGCTTCGAAGGATGGTAGAATTTCTTACAAATATATCTTAGAAACACGGGACTTCATTAGCAATGATAACGGCGGCATTCTTCGAACGAGCACTTGTTGCTTATATTTCTACTAGCTTTATTTAATCTTCTTCGTTGAGTAAAGTTATCTGATTTGATTAAGTAATAACTTATCAAGCGGGTTAGTTTTGTACACCTAGCTGAACTGTGTAATTTATAAAAAAATCATTTCGCTTTAGCCTATTACAATCCACTGGTCAATATTTTATTATGCCTTATCAAAAAGATGAACACACATATTCTAAATTGAATAAATAATTGAAAACAAATTGTAAAAAATGACATGAAATACTTCCATGAAAGTCTTACGGCTGGACCGAACTTACACGGGAATTAATATTAATAGGTACCCTTGCTTGACACTGTTTCCTTCTCGTACTTTGAAGGCCGCAATTATATATTGATTACTGACACCAGGGCCCAGTGCAAAGACGTTCTAAAACACCGCTCAAACGAATGCAAGTCTACACAAACTAACTTTGAGCTCGAGGTACAAGGTGAAGGTCTGTCACCATTGTGTAGTGAATCCCTCGTCTGACCTGACGAACCAGATATTTATTAAGACCACGTGTTTAAGGAGCAATAGACGAAAGGGAACTTTCAGTACCGGTACTTTTGAATGGAATTCTGCATGAGAATTCCTCAATGTTCAGATGTGTTTTGACAAAGCAGTTGTATTTATTCAGATTGCCTTTTAGCTGTTTTATTTTAATTGGTATGGATACTTTATTTTTAGGGGCATCGTCTTAGAACTAGCATTTTTGTAATGCTATACTCTAAGAAAACTTATGTTTATCTATTTGTGTAATATGTAATTACATAATGTAACTTTTTGGTACTACTACAACAAACATATTACACAAAACTACAAATTACAATTTTTAACTACATCAAGTAAAGGGTACTTGATGTAATTAAAAATGTAATTTTAAAGACTTAAATGAACAAGATAATTTCTGTTAAAATTAATATACTTTTTATACTTCATAATTTTATAAATGGCAATGTAAGAAGACCTACTAAAGTAGGTCTAATGGAAAAGAAAAGAAGTTTGAATATTCGATGAAAAATGCTTCTGAGCATTTTATAAAAGATGCACATTTGACGCAAAAAGAGAACGAGTCAACTTAAAATAGCCTTCATAAGTATTGACGGGCCATCGGTCGGTAGCTAATATTTTTGCCGCGACAAGAGAAAAGATGGCTGCTATACCTACTTGTTGCGAGCGCCAATAAAGACTTTCTAGGGCTTTTCAGCACTTTGACATTCGAGTGCTATTCGAAATCATCACTATGAATATTTATATTCAGCCCGATCTTGCGTCATAAAAGCATTGATTTTGTGCAAGTATTTTTAAACGACTTTAAACGAGTTGTATTCTCGATTAGTTTTGTAGTATCCCTACTTTAGAAATTCAATGTTCGTGTTTTCAATATCGATTCTCTTGTGTGTTCATTGGACAGTGCATTGCATAGTTTGCAAAGTTGGTCTCGGTTACCGTTATGCCCTCTACGTTATTTAATTTAAATAATAAAAAAAACGAGTTCTTCCCGAACTCACTTGTCTGACAGAAAAAAGATACGTAAAGAAAGATTAAGATATCAATGTGAGATGCTTTCATTCAGATTTTTGGACAATAGGGAGTAATTGTGAAGCTCAACCTTTGCCGTCGCATGAAATACTTAAGCAAGTTTTAAAAAAAAAACACCCAGTTTGAATGAAACAGAAGCTCAAGTTTTTTATTCATAAAATTTACTTAAAACTTAACGTTTCTTTTCTTTTTAACTAATTCGTTCACGTTTATATGTATACCCATAAGTTATTTTTTGTGTGTTCGCGGATATGTTCGTGGTTTATAAACCGATTTTTTATAATCTTTCTTCAAGCTTTTTATAAGCTTTCCGGCGGAAGAAAGTATAGGAAGAATATGTGTGTAACGGAATTTATGGCAAAAGTTATTATTTTATCCATATATGGCCAATATTTCTTAATAAAACAATTTTGGACGCTTCCTTTAGAAAATTAGAAAACCAGTAGGTCAGAGGTGGCCAACCAATAGAGCTTTCGTGTCTTCATCGGCTATTGTTTAATTTGTAAAACTAAGTTCAGGTCGCATATCATAAACAGTTGGTCTTGAATACCTATCTAATTAAATTTGCTGCCCCTAGCAGGTACGTGTCGTATAACTTGGTGAATAGTTCGACAGCCGCCGCGTGGCTTAACCACATGCACCATACATACAGTTAGTTGCTCCCTTTGTTGTTTGGATATCGCTACTGTATGGATGAAGTGCAGATTCCCTTTAAATGGAGAGGGCTGTAATCGCGTACAAAAACCAAAGGGCCCTATACATATTAAAGTTTTTTGTTGTAGTGATTATGCCATAAGTTCTGCTTCCGATAAAATAGAAAAATGAAAATTGATTAAGAATTTATGTACTACTACTGAATTTATTTACTTTAAACTACTTATACTGTTTATACTCATAAAAATGTAAGTACCTATAATATGTTATTAATATGTTTATAACACAATATGACCTTTAACAATATAATTGCACTTCTTAAGGTTTGCATAGTCAACTAGAAACCCTTAGGCCTTTGCCACACTAGACGGAAATTCCGTCGCCAAACTTCCGCGGCGGAACGCCAATACATGTTATTGCATATAAAATACAAGTAACGGAACGACCGATCTTCCGTGCGTAGTGTGCCCGTTATTTGTATTTTATATGCAATAACGTGTATTGGCGTACCGCCGCGGAATTTCAGCGACGGAATTTCCGTCTAGTGTGGCAAAGGCCTTATAGTTTCGCCTTGTCTGTCCGACTGTCCGTCCGCGGAAGATCTCAGTGGCCGAAAGCACTAGAATTTGGTACCAGTATGTCCGAAAATATCAATCACGCCATAGGGGTAAAATTAAAATTGAAAAAATATTACAGACATGTGAAGTGGGATGTGATTTTATTTTCATCCTCCCTAACATGTGATTTTTTGTTGAAAAGGTATTTGAAAATTATTAGGGGTTTACTAAGATGACTTTTTGGTAATGTTAACATTTTGGGAAATAATCGCTTCAAAAATTATGTGTCCCTACCCGTTGAATTTTTGAAATATAAGTTTAGAAACTATTAAAAAAAATATTGACGACCATCTACCAAGATGGAACACGCTTGCCTAGAAGTGACTTTTCCACTCGAATTTTAAATTGTAGTTATCTTGTAATACAGGCTCAAGAAATACTATGCATGCAACCGATAGGCAGCTTGTCAAATTACTTGCAACTGCAATTTAGACATACCCACGTGAAAAGGTCATAGAACTCGTTCGATGATGAATAGTTAATTCAATTATATCGCCTTAAAATGTTCTGAAGCCTCCGTTCGTTCAAAATATCCTTGAAGTTTCTCTTCGGCTTTTCTTCATTTGACATTTAAACTGACGTTGCACTTGATATGTAACTTATAAGTGAGGCGAGCGAAGGCTTCATGCCATAGTCAATGATAAAGTATTATGTTGCCTTTAATGGCTTGCCTTATGTTGGGTCGAAACATGATATAAATTGTAGTAAGAAAATTTAAAAACCGGCCAAGTGTGAGTTGGACTCTATGAAAAATGAACGTATCTATTATCTACAACTAGCCAAAATACAATCATTTTTCGGGCAGCAAAAAATTACTTTGTTTTAATAAAAAAGTTATAATTTGAGGTTTCATGCGTTTATTGTATGGGACCTCCCCTTAATATTTTTTTTTTATCTTTAGTATTTGTTGTTATAGCGGCTACGGAAATACATCATTTGTGAAAATTTCAGTTTTCTAGCTATCACGGATTATGAGATACCTACAGCCTGGAGACAGACATACATACCGACAGCGGAAGCTTAGTAATAGGGTCCCGTTTTACCCTTTGCGTACGGAACCCTAAAAAATAGTAATATTTTCCGTAATTGCAACTTATTTCCCGCCAATCATACTGTCGATCGATGAGAACGAAATGTCAAAGTCATACCGCGGGCTACTATCATATATTCATGATGACTGACGTAACAAATATCAGAATAATATCAGAAAATGCTTGCTGTGAATTCAATTCGAGCAATGAAAACAATAGGCTTCTAGCGTTGGAATTTTAATATTTCTGTTCATTGCAAATAGACGGAAAGGTGCTTTTTATAGAAAATGTAGCAAGGCAATTTGATTATTTTAATTTTGAATGGCAACTTAGATTATAGTTGCAAGCAATTAAATAAAATATAGTACTTGCTAGTCTTGAGTATTAAGCTTAAGTGACTTCTATACGCATTTATTATCACAATCAAGCACATCTTATATATTAGTATATAGGTATAGTTATATAGGCGCATTTGTCGCATTGGGTTAAACCTATACAAGTAAATGTATTTAGATAAATAAAAAATCTTTTGCACAGTAAGGCCGGAGAGCGCATTCGTCCATATTCCGGAATGTAAACGGTTTTTGTCACCGGTTTTTCAGTTCATTTTTATAGGGTGAATATAAGAATAGCTTGTATTCATTATTAAAACGTGCTCTCCCTACTCTTGCGTTGCAAATAAATATTTCGTGTAGTTTCTACATTATGTGGACTGCGGCTAAGGAGTCGCGGTTTTGGCTTATTGACGATTGAGCTTCCTCGCGGTTCGTTTGCCGAAATTTGACGAAGCCGTTGAACGTTGTTGTTTAACATAGGCGATTCAATTGTAGTCGCCTACGATTAATATTAAATAAGTTGGAGAGCTTTTTTAACAGTGATAACATTTCAAATAATATTTCATATAATTTAAATCATAAATTGATCCGTAACTCAAACCAAAGTAACCCACAGGAATTTCAAACGTAACCCACGTTCTTACGACGAAACAAAATAACGAAACGTGCAAAATAAACATAAAACACGTTGTATTTGTAGATACGTAGCTGGGATAAAATCCAGGCAATAGTGAAGTCTGAGGAGGGCCTTGGTATCGAGTATGATGAGAATGTCATCTGTGACGTTTGTCGGTCCCCCGACTCCGAAGATGGCAATGAAATGGTGTTCTGCGACTCTTGCAATATTTGCGTGCATCAAGCCTGTTATGGCATCACCGTTATTCCGGACGGTAAGTGGTTTTCATGTACTTTTTGAATTATATATGCATGTCATCATTGCATTTGAAAAGATAAGTACGAATAATCTCTTTCAAATTGATAAAAAGTTTATTTAGTCCATAAACTACCGATGTTTCAAACAGATTTTTTTAAAGTTGTACGAAATAAATACTTTCAAACCGCATCGCACCAAGTTGACTTGGGCGTAGCTTTGGCGATAAGATCCAATGTTTCTAATGCGAATATACTTAACTAAAATGGAAATAAAATGAATTGCTGTTAGTTAGTTCTTTCGTAGTTTTTATGTTAATTTAGTAGTAACTTAGCTTTTCACGAACTTGTTCAACATTTATTTATTTTGTTTGAATTATAGTATTTTGGTTTTATGATGAGTTCCCTGACAGTTCATAAATGATAGATATAGTGATGTAACCTAACGAAATTTGATCGAATATTTTATAATATCGAAGTTTCTTAATATCAAGAATCTTGTAGGCAAAGACAATGCGAATTTCTATATGACCGCTGTTCTACGTCGATTTTTGTCGATTCAGTAACTCGAGTCAATCTTTTTTGTCGCAAGTAGATTACAAGTGACGTTTTCGACATTCTTTAAACGCATATTTTTTACATTGTTTATTTATATTTAGTTAATTTACTATTAATACTTCTGTAGTTCATTTGAAGTAGTTTACGTGTTTCAAGTTAATTAACAAAGAGATAATATTTTAAAATAACTTTATTTTGTGGTAAAAAAAATTGAACTGTCAGGGAACTCATCATAACCCGAAAATAGTGTAGTAAACAATGAGTTATCTAATTTTGACTTTATGATTTCAGGTCAATGGCTGTGCAGGCCGTGCGGCGACGGCGTCCGGCCCAGCTGCGTGCTGTGCCCCAACCATGGCGGTGCCATGAAGTGCACGCCCTCCGGACACAAGTGGGCCCACGTCAGCTGCGTACTATGGATCCCCGAGGTGTCCATCGGCTGCGCGGAGATTATGGAACCGATCACCAAAATATCATCCATTCCACCCTCCCGATGGTCCCTCGTTTGTGTATTGTGTCGTAACCGCAAGGGCGCTTGCATTCAGTGTTCGGTAAAGACGTGTAAAACGGCATACCACGTAACGTGTGCTTTCAAACATGGTTTAGAAATGCGCGCTATTATCGAAGACGAAAACGCCGACGACGGTGTTAAATTACGTTCCTATTGCCAAAAGCATAGTGTTAATTCTAAGAAAGAAAAGTGTCCGGGTTCAGGTGAGGAGGAGGATGAGGTTAAACGAAAGCGTAGGAAAGATATGACGTCGGAGGAGAAGACGCAAGCTCGAGCCGCTCGCTTGCATGAGATTGAGAGGGAGTTCGACAAACACGTAAGTGTCAAGGATATTAGTACACATCTCCTTGACGTTGATCAGGACGCTATTAATTACATTTACAACTATTGGAAGTTGAAGAGGCGAGCAGGGCACAATCGTCCCTTGTTGCCACCCAAGTCTGACGACACCGAGGTACTGACTCATAGGCAGGAGCAGGCCGACATCGACAAGCTCAAGATGTTCGTGCAACTGAGGCAGGACCTGGAGCGGGTACGTAATCTCTGCTACATGGTGAGCAGAAGGGAAAAGCTCTCTCGTTCATTCTTCCGCATGAGAGAACAAACGTTTCACAAACAAGTGGCTGTGCTATCTGCGGCTGGCGATATCCCCCAGCAGGAGCTGTCAGCCATCATTGAGGCTAATCACGGACCTTCAATATATGACAAATTATACTCACACGACAATGCACCGGATCATAAGAATGATTTCGAAGAGTTGCTAGCTCGCATCGCGCCAGCAGAATCAGGCGACGAGAAAAAGAAAGATCGCAACGGGTTAGTCAAAGGTTCGAAGTCATCAAATCCGTACAAGAAACATTATGTAAATGGGTCGCGACGTAGTGGCAGCATGTACAGTGGTCTGTCCAGTGAGGAGAGTGCGCCGGATATGGCGCGATCCAGTCGGTTCCGAACCAAAGTCGGTTCCAGTACAGATGACGAAGGTAGGAGAGCTGGAACATCACCAAAGAAAAAGGTATCTCCTAAAGGTAAAGGCAAGAGATCTCCTAAGAAGACTGAAAGGAAGAAGAAGAAGGTGCCACAGTCTAAACCACTCATTGAGAGCAGCAGTGACGATGAATCTTTGAATTCCAGACTGAAAAAGGATCGATCTCGCAGCAAGACGCTGCAGCAAATGGAGAAAGAAATGACGGCAGGAAAGATGGGTCAATCCGGTACAGACAGCGATGACCTCATGCCAATTCGACCTACCATGAGGAACAGCAAGTTCCCTATTGACATATACTCAGACAGCAGCGAGGACAACAAGTCCGACAAGGCTGAGAAAGTCAAGTCAGAGAAGGTTAAAACTGAAAAAGAAAAGCAGGACAAAGTCAAGGCAGAAAAGTCTCCTAGTGGTAATGATTCTCAACAATCTCTGCCAAGGACGAAGGCAGCTATGAAAGAATTTATTCCAACTCAACCCGAGAAGAAAGCAACTACCAGTCCAGAAGAGGACAAGCCTGGTCCAAGGAAGAGAGGCAGAAAGCCTTCTAACAAGGACAAGAAGATGCCACTACCGCAAAAGATTAAAATGGAATCTGACGATGAAGCCAAAAATAAAGAGAACATTAAATTCTCAAAACAGAAGGATCACCCGACGGATCTCATTGTTCCACAACGACAGGCGGCGAAGAAAGCCTCTGAAAACATGCGTTCGACTACTGTTGTCAAAAAGGATGAAACAGTTCCTGAACAACGAGAACAAAAGCAAACAACAAGTGGTGATGATACGAAACCCAAACCAGTGGCTAAACCAGCTGAAAAGGCCAAATCAACTAGTAAGGGCAAGGAAATAAAAGACGCTCATAGCTCAAAAGCTAACAAAAAGAAATCAAAGGAGGCAGAGAAAGAACCCATTGCTTATGTGCCGCAAAGACAAGCTGCGAAGAAGGCAGCTGCTCACATCAAAAGCGGACTGGGTACGAAGGCACCAGTGCCCGAGAACGAGACAGATAAAAAGAAGGATGCTGATAAACCGGAGCCGAAATCATCGCCTAAGAAAGAGAAAGATGAGGCCAAAACTACGAAAGTTGCTCAGAAAGAAAGCTCTAGTTCGTCTTCAAACTCCAGCAGCAGCAGCTATTCATCTTCGTCCAGTTCAGAGGAAGAACCTGAAAAGTCAATGATCAAGCCCACCGCTAAGGCACGCGCCATCAAACCGGCCACAACACGCCAGCCGTCAATGTTCTCACCTCCTGGCTCTAGACCTACAGTGGACTTGCCCTTTCTCGACAGGGTGTCAAAACCACTGTCTTCCACTAGTGCCTCGAGTGATTCTGACAGCTCTAAAGCGTCCGACCGATCTCTCTCAGGAAGCCCATACCCCAAGAGGCCCCGACGAAGGAGAAAAGGCAAGAGCGTCTCCGATGATGTCTCCCCACGCAAGGCGCCGCCAGATAAGAAGCTTAAAACTTCCGAACGGCGGTCCGAGTGTAGGGTACCATCACCGACTCCTGAAGGAGAGGAACTTAGCCGACCCAGTGATGCGCGCGCTGCCACACGTGCTCGGACCAGAAGCACTACTTCAGGCGGAAATATGCCTAATAAGTCTGATGCCCGACCTAGAAAACCATCTAAAGACGAAGCCACTAGCGCTACACCCAATAAAACACCCAAAGAGGGCAGCCAGTCCAGTGAACTTTCAACTGCGGAACGGAAAGAGGACAAGGAGGTAAAGGAAGAGGTCAAAGAGGAAGTCAAGGAGGAAATCAAAGAGGAGCCAGTGGTTGAGACACCCAAGAATTATGCTAAAGGTAAAACTAACAAGCTAAAGAGGCGAAGCGAGTCCAATGACGACAGAGAGAAGGTCAACAAGACTATTGAAATTGAAGTACCGCCATTACAGAAGGTCAGTCCCAAGAAGAGTGCTGAGCCCAAACATAAGTCATTGACAAACAGGCGAATGAGTGTTAAAGAGTCAGCGCCTAAAGACCGCTCTACTTCTAATGACACTCGAGAGCCGGCTAAGAAAGACAGACGTATGAGCGTGGCACATAGCGTCGCTGGGTCTGACAAACCTGCTGTGTCCCCCACCAAGAAGAAGACCACGCAACCAAGGATTGAAATAGAGATACCGCCAGTGGAAGTGATAGACAAAAAGAGTCCCATCCACATCAATACAGATTACCATGACAATGACAAACATTGGTTGCCAAAGGCGCCCAGTCCAAACGCTATTCCGCCCCAAGTAGAAAAGCCAGGAGGCAATGAGAAATACATCGATGACAAATCCATGGATTCTGATTACGCCGATAAGAGCAGTGTCAAAATGATCGCTAAGATACAAGCTAACCTCAACGAAAATACCATGATTAAATCGCCGAAGACGCCGATGGATGCGAGAACAATGAGTATTGAACACATGGAGGTTGAGAACGTGGCAAGGAATATGAGGAAGCGTTCTGCAGAAAAGAAGTTTATAACGCAAGATGCTAGTCACGTTCAAGGCGTAGAAATTTCCAAGAGTGCTAAAATACCTTCAGCCGTAAACCCATATCCGAACAGATCCATATTCTCGCCTCAGTCTAAAGACAACGAGTTCCTAGACTTTGAAATGATGGCTGTTGACGATGGATTTAATCACGATGATATCATCAAGCCTTTTGCGACGTACCCAGAATTCTTCTTCAAAGAGGATTCTAAACAAGGTGTACAGGAAACTCTCAACCTAGTAGATAGGCTACGGATAAGACTCAGCACTAAGAAAGTGCCGCCGGAGAACCCTGAAGATGAACCGATACTTGTGACTGATGATAACGATCACAAAGACAATGACGTCACTGCTGCTTGTAACTTGGTTAAGGCTGAAGATAATAATAGTTCGCCTCCAAAGAAACACACTCCTACTGAAAGACCAGTCGAGCGATCGCCTCCGAAAGAAACGAGACAGACGGCCAACCACGTGCCACGAAGAGGGTCCTCAATAGACAGAGACTTGCCTTCAGGAGATACCGCAATGGATGCTAAAGAATTCCAACCCGTTGCCATGACAAGCAACGAGAAATGGTCGAACGTACCGGTATCCGTGTCACAACTGGACACACAAAGTCAGTCCGCCAATGATAGGAAATATGATAATTCAAGCGCATACGCGGACGATGTCAAAGAACCCATAACATTGCAGTCAGACGTACAGTCCGTGTCTGAAGTAGGAGACGCTGTCTCGATATCTAAACAAAGTGATGATTCCCAATCTTTGTCTGTGGTCGACCATTCTGTACACAGCAATGACGTAGAACTAGTACATGACAACCAAAACTATGACAACAATGAAATGATACATTCAGATTGTGCCACGATATCTTCACCTCAGTACGTAAGCCAAGAAAAATGGCGTGAGAGTAAGATAACTACGCGAAGATCTTCTGCTTCCAGCACCAACAGTGAAGCGTCCGTGAGCTCTCATAAGAATACACTGAAATCCCGTTTGAATTCAAGTGATCTACGTCCAGGTAATGTGATTCCTGAAATAGATACGTATCCACCTATCCCGGCATATTCGCGTCCCGTGGAACCGTCGATGCCGTTGAACCAGTACACGACGTACCCGCCTGAAGCTTCGCCGTTCCTGAGCTCGTTGCCTCTGTTCGCGGGCGGGCCGGCACTGCCGCTGCCGTCGCCCGGTCCCGGCCTCTACGGCGCCATGCCGTACACGGCAGCCGCGCCCACGCTCAAACCTGCCTTCTACAGCGCAGCGTTCACATCTTCATCACAAAACATTGCACTTACTACAGCGATGATCGCTCCACCTACACCGAAACCACTCGATTCGCCCCGAGACGAAATTGACGTGACCGGCAGTGACAAATTCATTCACGTTGTCTCCAGCCCCAGCGTGAGCGTCGATTCCTTTGAGACCAACAGTAATAGAGCGCCAACGAAGATGTCGAACGACAGCAACGAAACTATGACCAGCTTACATCCGCAGGAATCTAAGTCTCCACCAAAACTGAGCAAACCGCTAACCAAGTTCCCCGGCAAGTCACCGGGCAAGAGCCCTGGTATTTCGCCTAAGCAAAGTGATGCGCCCAAAGGAACCAAGCGACCGAGTAATCGCAGCAACAGAAGCCAAAGAGGTCGCGGGCGGTCGAAGAGCCGCGGCCAAGGGTTCTCCGTCGACTACATGGGTAATTCCATTCAAAGCAAGCTGGTCGGCACAGTTTACGACTTCGATGAAGAAATCGCGAATGATGGTGTCGACTTAAAAGCCCTTCGCGACAAACGAAAATCCATCGACGTTCGTGACGACAGGAAGTCTGAACATTCATACAAAGACGCGTCTCAATCTCCTCGCGTGCTCACTCCTCCTCCGAGCAAGCGAGCTCCGACGTCCGACACTAAAGACATAAAACCTCCCTCACCTGAACCCGCGGACGCGAACTCGTCCCCTTCGTGTTCGGAGCGCGGCCCGGGCTTCTCGCAGGTCGCGCCCGTCTTGCCCGGGCCCGTTGATATGCGCACTTACCAACCTTTCGAAAACCCTGCACCCGCCACAGAAAACGCTTACCATCTGTTGGCGTTTGCTAGCGGCACCGCCGAACAGCATTTAACTGAAATAGACGAAGAAGTTGAGAAACAGCTTCATACCGCACTAATGGCAAGTAATCCACAGACAGGTTCTCCGTCACAGCAACCGGCGGAGCCAGCAGAGCCGCCTAAGGAGACTTATACTCCTCAGCTACCGAAGGTGTCCCTCTCGGATTCGAGAAACCAATTAAAGGTAAAGATTAAAGGGCCATTCTTGGACGCAAACTACTCGGCGAGCACGTCGCAGCCGGTGGCGCCGCCGCCGCCCGCGCCCGCGCACGAGCCCGGCACCAGCGCGATGAACCCGGCCGGCGCCGCCGCCTCCTCCATGTCGGGCTCCACCAACCTGCGGCGCATGCGCAAGAAGGAACTGCTGCGCCAGTACTGGACGCAGGACATGAACATGGATGACCCGGCACACACCGCCACGGTCGGCGCCGTGCCCCCGCCCGCCGTGCCCTCGCCGCTCACCCGCGCCGTCATCACCATCCCTAAGGCCGTCGCTTCCATGACTAGCATACCAACCCGAGAGGACTACAAGATCACGGACACTCCCGTGGAAAAGAAAACTAAGCGCAAAACTACCAGCGGCCTCTCTAGAGAGTTGCGACATTTAGAAGTGAGCATGAATGTCGATGTTGATCCCTCGGATGATGTGAAACTGTCCTCGATAGCTGGCACTTCGGGACAACAAGCGCACAAGCGGCGCGGCCGAACGTCTACCAAGCCCAACAGGGCGAATGCGACGTCGCCGGTCGCTCCCAAACTGAAGATAAAGATTGGCAACAACACGGTGCAGCAGGTGCCCGCCACCGCGACCGCGCCCGCCGACGAGCCCACCGGCACCACCATCTACCGCCCGCCTAAAAAGAGAATCATAGCGAACAAACCCAGCTTGGAGGACTTGCGACGCGAAAGCATGAAGTACCGTCGCATGGTGATGGCGGACTTTGAAGAAGACGAGAAAACCACTAAGACCAAGCCCAAGGGCGAAAAGAGTGAGAAACGTAAGAAGAAAAAGGACAAAAAAGCTGAAAAACTTCAAGTTGTGAACAGTGAAAGTGATAGTGCTACAAAGTTGATAATAAAAATAAAGCGTACGAAGGAGGAGGAGCTAGGCGAGGGCGCGGGGGCAGGGCCGTCGACGAGCGCTGCCCCCGCACCGCCCCCCGCCGTGCCGGAGCCGGCCATCGACCCGTTCGAGTACGACCCGTCGGCGCCGGACCCGCTGGCCATCGACCCGCCGTCGTACTCGGAGGCGTCGTCTGCCATGCGCAAGGTGCGCACCGACAAGGTGACGCCCATCCGGTTAAAACTGGCGCGCAGCTCGGAGGGCTACGTGATGAAGGAGCCCGAGGGCGGCGAGCGCGCCGAGCGGCCCGCGCTGCCGCTCAACAACAATAAACACTGTGAAGTGAGGTGATACACGCCGCGCGCCGCCGCCGCCAAGGACAAACCTAACTTATCGCGTAACAAGTTAGTCAATAACCCCTACAATAAGAAAGCTGGATGTAAGGCTAAAAAAACTAAGGGCAAGGACTAGAACTGTGTTTCAATAGAACAAGTTAAAATCTCCTGTATAGTTAAACTAAAACTGATATTGTCTGTATATTTTTTAAACAATAATATCTCTATCATGATGTAGTTTATTATTATATTATTACATATATTATTTATTTGTATAAATGGAAAGCTCAATGATTAACTTAAAGTTATTCTAAGGTATATAAATTGTGCATTATGCTGTGCACAAGTAAATCTTTATTATAGTATAGCATATATATTTTTGTTAAAGTTACTGTTTTACTTTGTGCCTCATATGGAATCTCATTAATTTTCATGAATTAATTGTGTAATTTTTGAAAATAAGTTACGTATGTTTAATTCTGAACGCTTCACAATCACTTTACTCATCACATACTTGGTTACCGAGTGCATAGCATTTATACAAGACGACAGTCGATTCACATCCATTAGAGTCCTGTGTCACGTGAGGGCGAAACACAGTCTCACACGCTTCCCTAAGCTCCGGTAGGTCCACACAAGCTTTCCACAGGGCGGCACTCAGCCCGCTCCCACACTCGCAGACTGCCACAAACATTAGCTAGCATTGTCTGTGGCTAACCAATTATAACATACTCCAATCTTCTACACTTACTCTTATCGAATTACTTGTCTCCCGCTCTCGCAGGACCTCACCCTAATAATAAAGTCACCGATAGCAACACATGATGTTCAAACAACGAGGGCAACACCGGCGCGGTGGCGTATCATTACAATAATGTTCAATCAGATCACGGTTTGAATTTAACCAAAGATTGATTACAAAAGTTACTGCATACGAACGGGCATTATACTGATATTATATTGACATGTTTCCTGCAACAACTAACGGAACACACCCACATACACACTTGACATATACAACTGCATACATTCACATCTCGGTTCTGCTGATTTTACAAAGAGCTTGTCACAAACTTAGCTAATATAAAGTACAAGTAAGATTTTCAGATGAAATAACCTGACTGTAAAATAAGCAGAATTTGGAATGAAATACTTGAGAGCTGTGTGCCATTACAAAAGGATACATGTACAGCGCTGTTGCCATCCAAACCTAGACGCTGTATAAACAGGTGTAGGGTATATTATTGTCTAAAAATACCTTAATTGAGATAGCTAATAACATGTAATAATTTAGCGCAGGCTGTCCGTGATTGAATGACCACGCATCTAGGCATAGGATACTGTACGTTACAGACTAGAATTTTGTGTTAGTGTGTACGATATTAGATGTACTACAATTCAAGTAACTTAGATAATCAAGTAATGGAATTAATTAGAATTCTATAAGCGCATAGTGCGTAGTTAATTGGTTTTAGTTCTGCTGTCCATTGCGCGTTTCCCAGTATACGTTGTACGGCGAGGCTTTGCGAAACGTGCAACGTACCGCAGAGCATTCCATCTTGGTATTTTGTTTTCCTAATAGAAAGTAAAACGATGTAAATATATTCGAGGTTTCACGACCGCGTGGTTGTCCGTTGCGTACGGCCTTTTGACATAAATTGCTTATTGCCTATTCATATCATTTTGACAATTATCAATAATTATAATTAAGGTATCATTTTAAATTTAAATTCAATGAACTGATTGGAATATTTATTTGATTAAAAACAACTGTTTAGCGTATACTATGTGATGCTGGCTATTTCTGTTGGTAGCGTCAGTTCTTATAGTTTTCCTGAGACAAGAGAATACAAAATTAATATATAAACAGATTGCAATAGAATATGAAAAAGAGACTCCATGCTTGGACATGTCTGATGTTGCCACGAAGTCGTTACACAGTATATGCTGAATATGTACCTAATTTATTAGTGATGTGAACACAATATGATTTAATTTGTTTGTGCAATATTCGGCAATACTCATCGTATAGTCAAAGATTGATTGTCCGTAGAAATGGTGTGTTAGATTTAAGTGCATGTCCGTTATTCATAAGTATCTGATTTTCGTTCCCATTGTAAATAAAATATTAAATAGTGTTCTAAGGTCATGTCCAGATTCGCGATTCAAAATCGACCGAAGCTATTTATTTTTAAAGTTCAGTTTCCTGTTAAGGATATGTTGAATATGGATAGAAAAGATTTTTACGGCTTAGTTTTTGTTATGTATTGTTTATTTGGCTTGGTTTTTGAGTCTGGTTTTCAGTTTATTTTAACTTAAAATGATTAATTTGGCCTAATGAATTAAAAAATACTTTTTTGTTTTCTAAATTGATTACCATAAGTACGTATAGTATTGGATCTGGACAGTGCCTTAGCACAACGACTAAACGGTAGTATTGGTCGCACGGAGGTAGCATACTGGCCTCGGCCTATCAATGAGCTTAGTATAAAACTAAATGTTTAAAAATCACATTTTCGTAATATTAAATTAGCTTAGTACCTATCTGAAATTAGTAATTGCGAATTCAATGTACATGATAATCGTTAATCAAATATTGGAAACTATGTATAAATAATTTTCGTTCTTGACATCTATCAAATGTCAAGTGCAGCGGAAAGTAAAGTTTTTTCTTGTTTGGGAAATACAAGTAAATTATGTTTGTGCTATCACAAAACCGAATTAGGTTGTAGGCTGTGCTTAGTTTTGATTTATTATTTATAAAAACATCAAATCGAAGTGCATCTCCGGAGTTTTTAAGTTCTAAATTGTGTGCACAAGTGAGGAGCATTCTGATTTTTTATACTTTTATATTTTTAATACAATTATGAGAATTGGACCGTTAAGAGACATAACCCGTATTTAAAGAATTACTAACACGATCAGTTATTGCATTTACAAAGAATTTGAATGGTGCCTGTAAACGAATGATAAATAAACCAATCAAAAAACTTACTGCGACCGACTTGTAATTATTCTCCTAAAACTTAATCTAAGAAAAAGCGACGAGAGCGAAATTATGTTGTTTAATAAAAAAATCAGGCCAATCTCGCCACATTGACATCAGTATTTTGTTTCTTTTAAATAATTCAACACAACTATAACAAGCTGCAATCCTAAAAGGAATTACTTTGATGCTGAACTTACAGATTATTTTTAAAATATAAATATTATCTTACGTGAATGTAAATATTCCGTCTAATTAATTAGCATTGAAATTATTACATAACTTCATAATTAAATTTAAAAAATACCCTCATGGTCTGAAGGACGAGGTTTCGTTTTCATATTGTGAGTAAATGTTAACAAAATGTAAATATTAATTACTTAACTTTATTGTAGCTTACGTACGTTCCAAAACGGAAATTCTAAATATCAATAATAAGCAAATATAAAAGCTTAGTTATTTGTGTCTAATAATCAATAATTTTATCCATAATATAAAACAAAGTTACCATACTTTTAAATTATTTATATTTGTAAATAACATGGTTGCAACTTATTTCGTGGTTGGAAATTATTTTTTCCTTAAGTCTACATGAAGTAACAGAATTATATTAAAAACAAAAATAATTTATTTTGATATACTGAAATTTTTTCATACAGTCTTATGAGTGTGGGTCCTATGAAATGATTGTCTTCTATGATTCTCCATGAATATGTATATACTTTACATAGCTGTCACAGTATAATAATTTTAAGATCAATATTAATCAATTACTTACTAATCACATGACATATTTCCAAACAATTTGACCTCGGTGTTCTCATAACGCTTTGAAATCAGCTTCCATTATCCATATTTAACTGAGCTAGATACCCATAATTGGGTATAGCAGCTTATTCTCTACAAAACCATACTTCTTCCATATATACTACTCATAAAGCATCCTACGAATATTAAAACAAAACTCAACAGTCGCGATACAAATTCATTTACTCATTTTAGTGTCATATTTTTATAAATGGTCTCTGTTGTATGTGTGCTAATAGTTATACATGAACGGCTTAACTTTTAATCTACGTCAGACCGTCACAGGAATTCAATTTTATTGGTACCATACCGTGAATGGTGTATTCGACTCATAAACTTTTTGATTCTGCGGGCAAATCCGGATAAATCAGGGTGGAGCTCTCGAAATGGTCAAGGCACTTATTAAGTCTCAATATTTATAAAAAACGTAGTTTTTAGGTATGTTGTTTAATAATTATAACATTTGGAATCGTATTTATTGGTAGACTAGAAGCATAATGTAAGTGTAACACGGTTTGCCCACCCCTACAAATTTTGAACAATTCTGACAATATCCACAGTGTCGACATTGCCTGTCAGATATGCTACTGTCTATTATGAAGCCTACTTATATTAATAAACTAATTATATTCATAAACTTATTAAATAAGCTTATTTCTGAGCAGGCAATATTGACATTGCATAAAGTAACGGACTTTGCCCATTTCCGTTGACCAAGAATTTCATAGTGTAGCCACATTGTCTATATTTAAAACTTACGGTCTAAAACCCCCCGTGTAGAGCTTAATATACCCATTTTAGTATTTTCGACGGATTTTTCAAGTGTTTTGAACTATAGGCAATGTGTGAGTTGTAAAGCGTAAAGGAAACTGAAATACGTAACGATACATAGCAACCATAAGCTATACAACATTAATGATTCAATTCTATTAAGTTATAGCCTCATATAAGTGAAACAACAGAAACTAACATTTTGGCACCATTCTAGTGAAGTTTTACAACGATTTTAAATAAAGAAAATATTCTAATTAATAAATAATCTTATTCATCCAGTATATGAGCCCGCGAACAATATTTAATTTCGAATCAAAAATTATTGCTCTGTGAAATAATCTTAAGAAAATTCTGACTTTGTCTAAAACCCTTCAAAAACCTATATAGAACAGTCTCGCAACTACAAAATCACGTTAAGGATTCGTCTTCCTAACAAAAGTTAGTCTTTTTTTTTCTTTCACTGTTGCGCTGGAGCGCTTTTGTGTCGTGCTTGAAACGTAACGAATATTAGTGCAGATGCTCAAGTAAAGAAGCCAAATCACGTTGCAAATAAATAAAACAGCTAAGCAGTAGGGCTGGGCATTATTTTTTAGAGTCTTACAAAATAGTTTGCACGTACGTTGACCTCTTTACTTGCAGCACCTACAAACTCGTACGCACAAATCTACACGAGTATCAATCAGCATCACATTTTTTTAATAATTTTGTGTCGACCATTACCTTGTTACTGTGATTTGTTTTAATTTATATACTAAATCGTTTAGATTTTTAGGTATAATTTTTGTATTTTGAGATTCCGACTGCAGGGAATAAAAAAAACATTTGATAAATGTACATATGTTTAAAATTTCCTCTGTTGATAAAATATTTTTTTAAATGAATAAGTGTATGTAACTTTTTTAATTATTCTGTTGATTAAAATAATAATAATAATGATTGTATTTTTCTTAATTTAGAAATGTTATTATTGCTACGCTGTAAGCGCATTTTGTAATGAGTATTTTTAGTTTACCGATTTTAATAATCAAGTGTTGTATGGAATTGTAATTTACGTATTGTAAGATGAATTGTTTCACGCTAAGGATGTGTGTTATTGACATGTTTATGTATTAATTACATGTATGTAATATGTACGTGAGGCGTGATGTAGTGATCTTATATAGTGCGGGCTCGCTATGCCCTCTCCGTAGTCGAGTAAGTTGACATAGGATTAGTGGCGGTCGCGCCAGTAGCGTAAGTCGTAGTTGATTGCGGTGTGTGCGTGAGTCGCGGTCCCCGCCCGGACGGCAGCCATGGCTGAGCGTCGCGCACCAGTCACTAGCTTATAGACAAAATTCAATACATATATTAATTATATTATTTATATTGTAGATTATATAATCAGGTTAAGTAATAGCTCTTAAGAGATTTAAATAAATTCTTATACCATTATCCGTATAAGTATTATGATCAACAATATTTCCATTGTTTTTAAATTAGTGTTGTTAGTATAAATATAATGTAACTTTTAAGAGTAAACTTGTACAAACTACTTATGTACAGTGTGTAAATTAAGATGATGATGCTAAAATGGCGCCTACGCCGAGCCGAGAGAGGAATAGATGTATCGTGGGTTTTGTAAATAGTGTACAAGTATAATTATTGTAATATAACAAGTGTTTTCAATGTGCACATAGTCGCCTCATTCATTAATAAATTTTTTAGATCAATTAATCTTTCCTTTTGATTTTTTTGCCTTCTGTCTGTCCATATTGGTTTTCTATTAAAGGGTTTTTTTTCCTGAACGGATTCCTGGAAATCAGTATAAAATGGTCTATTACCACATGCAGTTTTTTTTATATATGCTATCAATTCCTACCTAAAAATAATTTGGAATTAATTAAAATGATATTATCTGCATTGGCAATATTAAAATTGGCAATATTAATGGCTTTAGAAGCTAGAATATTTTTATTTTTTTATGACAACTTGTGGTCTACTCGTTAGCGTTAAAAGATAATATTAGCTATTTCTGTTCCTTTGGTTTCTTTGATTGTGCCGTTTATTTTGCCATCATTGAATAATCAGAGGCTAGGAAAAGGTAAGGTCATGTAAGAATACCGCGAAAATGTTTTTAAGGAAAATAATGGTCCATATAACCTGGCAACCCGGCAAATTGCTTGAAAGTAGGTATTTTGCCGAAGACTAATCGAAAAAGAGCCCAGGAAATTACCTTTTCTTAGCCTGGGGTAATGCGACTGTTGGGAATACCAGCCGAATGATCAACATCATCCATTTGAAAACCATCTAGAGTACCTACCCAAAACGGGCGTCTTGAACGTGGCCCAAAGTCCACCAAATATTAATTGACCGGTTTGGTGGGTGGGCCATGCCAACCTGCCTGCGTCTCGGGATTGGGATCTTGTTTCAAGTAAGTAAACGTTGAAACAGACTGCGAATACAGTAATTTATTACAAGAATACTGTTTTCATTTGTTTACTTGTAACATGATTCAGAATAGCTTCTATAATGAATTTCCTCAAAAAGTTTTCGCGAGCTGAAATTGAGGAACACGATACATCAATTCTTATAACCCTATTTGTAAGTCTCATATTAACAAAAATATGTTTTTTCTGGATGTCTATACTCGACATTTGGTAACTGTTAGATAGAGGGTGTTTGTTCTGCGGTTTTCGTACGATATGGCACCGACACTCCTTTCCTACGGCCAGTCGAGAAAGCACTGCGATCACGAATTTCACAACCTGCTTAACGCTTACATCTATCATAACTGTGTTGCCCACTGATTTCTCTTTGCATTACTAAAACAAACATTCCAGCACTAATCATTAGGAACTTCAAAAATCGTTATTAAATTCAAAAATTCTAACATTTGAAAATATAAACGTTAACTTTACTGGTTGAATGTGACAAGCTAAGTAATTCCGAAGGCAACACTGGAGAAACGGGGCAAAGAGAACGGGACGAAGATTTGGTCTCGGTAAATCGAAGTAAGATAAAGTAAGTATATGGGTGTTATTAGATTGTACAGGAATGCCATCAAAATTAAATTAAAACTATTGGCGAATTCCTTGTGCAGCAGGTGATTTTTGTGCACAGTGATATCTCTTGGTAGCATCGAAAGCCGTCTCAAGGAGGTTGTCCGTCGTACGGAAACCACAGGACAGTCTAGATAATCTTCACTTTCTAGTAGACATGGTCTACTTAGCCCATTGTAATATACTTGTAATTTATTTCCATGTATACCAATAAATGTAATTTTTATTAAAAAATAACCATTTTGACTTTTATTGTCTATACCTTGATGACGGTTTAGTTTAAAATTTTGATCAAGTGTTCATGTGAGGTTCATGTACTATTTAATCAGAAAGTACTAAGTATGGTAAAAGTAAGTGGCTACATATAGCCAATTTTAGATTTATTCTTGAAGAATCTATTATGAAATATTTTGAATACCTATGTACTACGAATTAAAACTCTCAGCACCAAATTAAGTAGGTACAACAACAAGATTAGGCACCGAAAACACTTATAGGAAAAAAACCGGCCAAGTGCGAGTCGGACTCGCACGCGAAGGGTTCCGTTCCATTATCTATGAAAAATAAACGTACCTACAAAAAATTACTTTGTTTTTCATACAAATATATGAATAACAAAGTTATAGTTTGCGGTTACTGAAAAAGTGCTATAACTCAAAAACTACTGACTGTATTTCGTTCAAACCAATTTTGGTTGATAGTTTTTATTAAGATCTATAACATATATTTTTTTTAGATTTTTCACTTTGGTAGTTTAGAAATTACAGGGGGGGGGACACACATTTTAGCACTTTGAAAGTGTCTTACTCTGAAATGATTGACTTTGAGAAAAAAATGGTTTTAGAAACTCCTTCAGATCTCAATTTTTAAAGCAGGCCTAATCTATAAGACACCCACAACAGTGTAGGTTAGTACGAAAAAAAATTTTTTGTTTCAGTTCCATGTATGGGGAGCGCCCTTCTCTAAATTATTTATTGTTTTATTTTTTTGTAATAAAAATCGTGAAGCGGTTACATAATACATCTACCTACCACGAGTTTTGGAATGGTGTATTATCTTAATAAGTTATGGATAAAACTGGCTGTGACATACGGACAGACAGCAGACAGATCAACAGACAGAGCAGACAGAACGACAGACAGACATGACGAATCTATAAGGGTTCCGTTTTTTGCCATTCGGCTACGGAACCCTAAAAACACTAGAATCCTAGATAAAGCTCAGTATGTTTTCAAATTCATGTTCCTGTATATTCAGGCTGAATCTATTGCACCTACTGTTAGGTAGGTACCTACCATAGCGTTGGTTAAAGTTGCAATATAAGGTAAGTAGGTACCTACTAGTTGGCGATCAACCCGTACTGGAGCACTCATAGTTAACAACGCCATCTATGTAACACCTATTGTACTAGAGGCAATGTGAAAGAACCGAATAATTCCGGACTTATGGTACAGACGAAAGCAGGTCAACGTATACGAATCTGTCAATTTTTTCCAATAGAACATTAACGTTCCACTATTGTGATAAGGTTGAAAATCCATTCAAGAAATTTAACAGATTGTGGAAACTTAATGTGTCGTCGTCTGTACCTATGTAAAGAGTAGGTACGGGGACGCTAGACAAAGCCTCTCGTTGCTTAGCAGGTAGGCGTAAGTTCATGCACTGAATACAAATATTTCCATGTGATATCCTCTAGAGTCCAGGTAAGGCCTGCCGTTGATTCCATTTCATGATAGATAAGACATCACAAAATCTACATGGACCGTGATTTAGCTCTCTCGATAATTTCCTGTTTCTCAACTTTAACAAATATTTACTACAGCTGAAAAGCAAACCTTTAACTAAGAAATTACCTATTTCTAACTCATTAATAAATGGACACTTATAGGATGTAGGTGCCTTCACTGATTTGTTATTGAATGTACAGACGACAGCACATCAAGTTCCCTATCAGCAGTACCCACAGTCAGGTCTGATAGGTAAGGAAGGTAAGATGTAACATCTAATCATCATCACCCTTTTTATCGTCCCACTGCTGGGCACAGGCCCCGTTCACACAGACAGCACATCAAGTTACCACAATCTGTCAAATTTCTGCAATAAATTTTCAACCTTATCACAATAGTGGTAGGTTAATGTTTGACTGGTAAAATTTGACAGATTCGGGTAATGTGACCTGCTGTTGTATGTACATATATAGGTACTTACCTACCTACTTATAACTCATAGAGAGTCGTGGCTACGACCGCTACGGAATGGCTACGATCTAGCTACAGAGGATATTTTGTCGTATTGGTACGTACTAAAATAGCTTTCTGGCCAAGTTACCTAAACTTATATCTACTTTTCAACGAAATTTTCTATCGTTTGGTTTTCCTATTCTTGTTTTGTTTTACATATGTTTGGTAGGTAGTGACTAGATTCCATCCAGAAAGGATATTCTATATCTCATCCTATATCTGATTAAACAGATTGCGGTAGGCACTTACGTGTTAAATAAATTAAAATGCAAATAAAAATAATTGAAAGAAGATTTAGTAGGTATATAATATAGTTTATTAATTAAGAACAAAATGATGATTCAATTAAGACCAGTCGAAAAAAAAATCTTCGCCGTAGGTACCTATCAGGTGAAAAGTTATCGAGGAAGCCTATTAAGAAGGCATTTGTTATTTTTTTATTTTATTTATTTATTAGGTTTATCAACATACATCTGAACTCTAGTACAATTAAAAAAAAAAACTGGCCAAGTGCGAGTTGGACTCGCGCACGAAGGGTTCCGTACCATTATCTATGAAAAATGAACGTATCTATTACCAACTAATATATTAATAACTTGGTTTTTCATACAAATATATGAATAACAAAGTTATAATTTGCGGTTTCCAAAAAAGTTCTATATCTCAAAGACTGCTATATCTATCACGTTCAAAATAATTTTCCTAGAAAGTTTATATAGAGTTCTACTTATAAGATTTTTTTCATGTTTTATAAACGGCGGACGCCTACTCTTCGGCTTTTGGAGCAATTATTTCAGAATATATCATCATAATCAAAAAATGATTTTAGTAAAACCCCGATTGATTTTAAAATACCTATCTAACGATATATAACACGTTATGGTTACAATAAAAAAAAATCACACCTCACTTTACGGGAAGGGGAGGCACCCTAATAAAACATTTTTTCCACTTTTTATTTTTGCACTTTGTTGGCGTGGTTGATATACATATTGGTACCAAATTTCAGCTTTCTATCGCTAACGGTCTTTGAGATTATCCACGGACGGACGGACAGACAGACCTGGCGAAACTATAAGGGTTCCTAGTTTACTACGGAACCCTAAAAAACCACTAAACAAAATTGGTAAGTGCGATATACAATTAGAGATAAACACATCATGCATAAATATTAAATTAAACTAAAATTATTTTTTATTGATAAGAAAAAAAGAGTTATGTACAGACAACAGCACATCAAGTTACCACAATCTGTCAAATTTTTTCAATCGATTTTCAACCTTATGGTCAAAGTCAATGGTAATGGGGGTAGGTTAATGTTTGATTGGTAAAATTTGTCAGATTCGTATACGTTCGTATACGTCGTATACGTATCTGCTGTCGTCTGTACATACAAATTTTGCATTTATTATTTAAGATTAGTAAAGATACGTAATTTTTTCGTAAGATAAAAAAATACATCACATTTTTTTCCCGCTAAACATATGAAACTTGGCTTGGACGTACTGAGCGCAAGTAACACGTCATTATCAACATTAATAAATCCATTATCGTTCAAACGTTCAAGAATCGTTTATCTTTAAGAAACAATAACTAACGAGGCCGTCTGCGTGGGTAATCTTTGCTAAAAGAAATCATAATGGTATAAACACATTATATAGATTATCGGCTAGATATCTTCAGTATCAAAAATTACTGTAGCGGTGAACACGTTAATACAAATATGTAACCAACTTTCAAATACATAGTTAACTAAACTTCATCGATATAATTTCGGATTATGTATGTACATTTTTAGCTAAGTACATGATTTTTTTTTGTGATGTTTTCCCGTTCAAATGTGTTGTGTATCGAACTGTTTTTAAGCAATAATATTATTTGGATTAATTAATGATTTGTTCACGATGAGCTACTATGAAAACAAATACGGTACTGCACATAGAAGGCCCAGAGTTCATGTAAGTAAACATTACTGTTTTTTACCCGACTGTCAACAAAGTGTTATAGAATATATAATAGATCAAACTGTCGTAGAATCAGCTCGAATAGAAAATACTACATGACATTGACAATATGGAGCAAGAGCCAGTGGCTGCCAGACCTTCGTGATTTTATAAAAGCTGAAATTTCTCCCATACGTGCCTCTAGTATAGGTACCTACAGTCCCCAAACATGATACCTGGGTAGTGGTGGCTTTGGCAGATAACGGGTAACAAAGGTGTACAAAATTCCATCTCAAATTCGTTATTTTATAAAACTTGATTTTTTGATATTTTATTCGTGATAATGTCAGAATTCACGTTGTTCATTGCCAGACACTTACTATGGTTGCAACCCCCTGCCAGACACCCCTAAACTATGATAATTTGTAGTTCTACTTTCGTCATTTTATAAAAGCTGAAATTTATATATGTTATTTGAGACACTGTGTTATGATGTTTTCTCAGCAGCCAGACAGTTCCGATGGTTGCATCATCCTGCCAGACGCAATATCGGCAATATACCATAGTTAAGAAATTAAGCAATATGTTCTAAAATACTAAGACTTGGTAAGTGGAGTGTTAAGACGAAATATAG
>NWSH02000323.1:4082763-4122934 GCA_002382865.2 Heliothis virescens
CAAATTTTGTATGAACGTACCGTTTACACGATGCAAATTTTAGATGCATATCTTAATGCGACTAGTACGCAAACACTCTTGGGACAATTCAGAAATTGCCTGATACGTTTACACCAGTGCAGTCGCATCTTGCTGCTATAAATTGCTCAGGAACGCATTAAAAATTGCAATGTGTAAACAGGCCTTTTAATTAGGTATTTCGTGCAACAAACTGCATAGTAACGGCCGTGCCCAATATCGTCCTATCTGTTGTTTTTGCTTACTGGAGATATTAAGTTTTATGGGGATCTTGGAAATGGCCATGAGTGCTTTGAAATTGAAACGTAAAATATCTTTCATTACGTTGCATGATCCAAACATGGACAGTTTGCTGAACATGCAAGGGACGTGGCCTCTTAAAATAAATTTTAGGAAGTTTGGCATATACTCATAATGGAGGCTCGTGGCTAAGTCAAGGCGCGGATCGATCGATCATAAGGTAAGCAATTGCTTGGCGCGGTCGGGCGTGGCATGGGTGACCATCTTGTCATAACGAGTGTTCTTCCGTTGTTTCGGAAGGCACGATAAAACTGGGTGGGTCCCGGCTGTCATTTTGAGCATCTTTGGCAGTCGTTACAGCGTATCAGAAGCCAGAAAGTCTGCGGACAACCAAGTCTTACCAAGGGGTGCCAAGGTTGCCCGTTAACTGGTTGTGAGGTCAAAGACAAGGCCAGTCCACTCCATGTAAAACCACTGTCTCAGACTGCATCCGGTTTAGAACTGGAAGCCGACCCCAAAATAATTGGCGAAAAGGCTAGGCAGATGATTGAGGCAATATACTCATAATGTTAAAAAACTTGTTGATGATTTAATAGTCAGCAGGGCTTAATATATCTCGTCTTATTCATGCTTGTGTTGCTAGTCTTCTGAAGCCTGCAAACACCTACAGACTTCAAAAGAACAATAAATTGGGTTTCATTCTTAGATTACTACCCGCTAGCGCAGTTTCACACGGCGTCCCGTAAGATCCACTTTGCATGTCAAGATAGGAAATTCTTCTCCAATTAATGAGCTATCTTTTCATGGAGAAAAAATTTAAAATCAGATTTAGTTTTGTTCGTGACGCATTACCACGTTCAAAGCAATGTAATATTTAGTAGGTATAGTCAACTGAAATTATAGAGCTCGTGGCTAAGCTCAAAGCCGCGCGGATCGACCGATCATTCACAATGTTACAAGCATTTGTCTTGGCGCGGTCGGTCCGTGGTGGGTGACATCTTGTCATAACGATTCTTCGTGTTTCGGAAGCACGATAAACTGGTGTGTGTCCCGGCTGCCATTTGAGCATCTTTGGCAGTTCGTTTACGGGTAGCAGAAGCCAGAAAAGTCTGACAACCAGTCTTATCAAGGGGTGCCAGATTTGCCCATGTTAACCTGGGTTTGGAGGTCAGTAGGCAGTCGCCTCCATGTAAACACTTGGTTCTCAGCATGGATCCGTTAGACTGGAAGCCGACCCCAAAATAATTGGGAAAAAGGCTGGCAGGATGAGTCAACTGAAATAAAAAGTTATTTTTGAAGTTTAATAACGGTTCGAGTTTTTATCTACAAAAACTGGCAAATAACTAGGCCGTTGCGTATGTGATTATAATTGTATGCAAAAGTATTCACTACCACAATGTCCTCAATACAACATTAGCTATATCACACAGCTAAATAGAGGTTGCTAGTTTGTTTGTTGGATTTATTGTAACATAAACAAACATCAATGTGGACCGTTGAGCTTTCAACCCTTGTACTGCACCATGTTGTAACAACAAAACAACAACCTTGAGACAGGTCGCTTTTTATAAGTATACTAGTTCTGCCAGCGGTTTCACCGCGGGTCCCGTTTGGAACTACTCGACGCCACCTGAATAAAAATGTAGCCTTATAGCCTTCCCCGATAAATGGGCTATCTAACACTGAAGAATTTTTTTAAATCGGCCAGTAGTTCACTGAGATTAAGCGGTTTCAAGCACAAAACAACAAACTCTTTCAGCTTTATAATATTAGCTACCGATTTTATACTACTTAGTTTTGCTAGTGGTTTCTCCTGCTTCCTGAGGAACTCCTTCCTTGCACCCGGATTAAAATATAGCCAATGTCACTCGAAGACAGTCTAGCTTCCCGACAATGTGAGGAATTTCATTCACTCTGTTAAGTAGTTTCGAAGTCTTGAGGGTCAATTAAACAAACAAAAAGAGGTATTTAATTACTTTATAATATAAGGTAAAAAATAGAAGCTTAGTTTTTTCGTTGGTCTGTGAACCTTGTATCTATGTATTTTATTTCGTTTTGTTATTATTACAGAATTAATCTTCTAGAGTTACATTTTAACATAAGCTAAAAAATAAAAATCTTTAAATATAGGTATTGTGTCAATGTTAAAAATATATTTAAATGAATGATAATGTGTGTGTTTTATGATTAATTATTTTTTATGACGTTAAGTGATAAGATAAGTGCACTTTTAGAATCCTATTACGTTACGTACCACAGATATTAAACAATGCTTGAGCTACTTTTATCGAATTCGATTCCAAATTTCCTTCGTATAAAAAAATATTGTTTTTACATAATAATAATATTACTTTTGGTGACATGACTTGAGTTTTGAAAGTTTGATTTCCGAAATATCCAATACCCGTTAAAAACGTACCATCGGTGCAGTCTGGAAATTAATATTATTTGTTTCACTGAAAAAGAGACATCTACATTCAAACACCATTACCTACTAAGATAGAGTTACACTTACAACATAGTAGTGAGAGGTCTTCCATATTTTCTGCACACGTGAATAGTTCCACATTTAATTAAGAATAGAATTGCCGCTTTTGAAAAACTTTCAACAAAGCTATGTAAAAAAGTTGTTATCCGTGCAAAATAGACTTTAAATCTTGCAATCAAATATAGGAAAACTGAAACTATATGATATATTGGCACACTATTAAAATAAAATGGTGAATAAAAGTATTTTTAGTGGTTGCTACATCAGTAGTGTGTAGGTTAAAATGTAGCTTCTGTTCGTCTTTGGGATGTCCACCTTCGAAAATGATGTGCCATAGAGCCAGTGGCTGCCAGACCGTTCTGATTTTATAAAAGCTGAATTCTCCCATACGTGCCTCTAGTATAAGGTACCTACAGTCCCCAAAACATGATTACCTGGGTAGTTGGTGGGCTTTTGGCAGATAACGGGTAACAAAGGTGTACAAAATTCCATCTCAAAATTCGTTATTTTATAAACTTGATTTTTGATATTTTATTCGTGCATAATGTCAGAATTCACGTTGTTCATTGCCAGACACCTTACTATTGGTTTGGCAACTCCCTGCCAGACACCCCTAAACTATTGATACATTCTGTAGTTCTACTTTCGTCATTTTATAAAAGCTGAAATACTATTGTTATTTGGAAACACTGTGTTTATGATGGTTTCCTCAGCAGCCAGACCAGCTTCCCGATGGTTGCATCATCCTGCCAGACGCAATTATCGGCAATAATACCATAGTTAAGAAATTAAGCATATGTTCAAAAATTACTAAAGACTTTGGTAAGTGGAGTGTTAAGACAAAATTATAGGGCTTAAAAAGACCTTTCGATTGGTATTATGACTTCTTACTAGAGGGAAGATACCATTCCTTAAAATCCACATAAAAGTATCGACATTACGCCTTAGTAAGCAAACATCTTTTAAAATTACTTAAGACTTGGTAAGTGGAGTGTTACAGAACGAAATGTAGGGCTTAAAATAGACCCTTGATTGGTATATTGATTTCATTACTATAGAGGAGATATCATTCCTTATCCACATAAAGTATCGACATTACGCCTTAGTTAAGCAACATCTTCTAAAATACTAAGACTTGGTAAGTGGAGTGTTAAGACGAAATGTAGGGCTTAAAAAAGACCCCTTGATTGTATATGATTGCATTTACTTATAGGAGGAAGATATCATTCCTTAAATCCCATAAAGTATCGACATTTACGCTTAGTAAGCAACATCTTTTAAAATACTAAACTTGGTAAAGTGGAGTGTTAAGACGAAATGTTAGGGCTTAAAAAGACCCCTGATTGGTATATGTATTCATTACATATAGAGGAGATATCATTCCTTAAGATCCACATAAAGTATCGACATTACGCCTAGATTAAGCAACATCTTCTAAAATACTAAGAACTTGGTAAGTGGAGTTTAGACGAAATGTAGGCTTAAAAAGGCGTTTTCGATTGGTATATTGACTCATTACTTAGAGGGAAGATATCTTCCCTATATTAAGGCGTAATGTCGATACTTTATGTGGATTTAAGGAATGATATCTCTCTCTACGTAATAAATCATTATACCATCAAGAGGTGCTTTTAAGCGCTACATTTCTCTTAACACTCCACTTACCAATTCTTTAGACTTTTAAAAGATGTTGCCTTAACTTAAGGCGTAATGTCGATACTTATTGGGATTTAAGGAATGTTATCTTCCCTCTAGTAAGAGTCATATACCAATCGAAAGGTCTTTTTTAAGCCCTATATTTCGTCTTAACACTCCACTCTTACCAAAGTCTTAGTATTTTAGAACATATTGCCTTAATTTCTTAAACTATGGTATATTGTCCGATATTGCGTCTCTGGCAGGATGATGCAAACCAATCGGAACTGTCTGGCTGGCGAGAAAACCATATCATAAACACAGGTCTCAAATAACATATTATAAATTTCAGCTTATTAAAATGACCGAAAAGTTAGAACTACAAAGTATCAAGTTTAGGGGTGTTGGCAGGGGGTTTGCAACCATGTAGTGTCTGCAATGAAAACGTGAATTCTGACGATTATCACGAATAAATATCAAAAAATCAAGTTTTATAAAATAACGAATTTGAGATGGAATTTTGTACCACCTTTGTTACCGTGATCTGCCAGGACACCCCTAAACTAATAATTTTGTAGTTCTACCTTTCGTCATTTGTTAAAAGCTGAAATATATATGTATTTGAGACATGTGTTATGATGTTTCTCAGCAGCCAGACAGTTTCCGCATGTTGCATCATCTCCAGACGCAATATCGGAATATACCATACGTTAAGAAATTAAGGGCAATTATTGGGTTCTAAAAAAATTTACTAAGGGGAACCCCTTTTGGTAAAAGTTGGGGGAAGTGTTTTTTTTTTTTAAGGGACGGGAAAAAATATTAAGGGGGGGCTTTAAAAAAAAAAAGGGGGGGACCTTTTTCGATTTGTTATTATTTGAAACTCATTTTTATTAGAGGAAGATTACCATTCCTTATAATCCACATATAAAGTATTCGACATTACGACCTTAGTAAGCAACATCTTTTTAAAATACTAAGACCTTGGTAAGTGGAGTGTTAA
This sequence comes from Heliothis virescens, assembly GCA_002382865.2. Classification (NCBI taxonomy): domain Eukaryota; kingdom Metazoa; phylum Arthropoda; class Insecta; order Lepidoptera; family Noctuidae; genus Heliothis; species Heliothis virescens. The sequence continues at coordinate 4,088,145 of NWSH02000323.1, forward strand.
ATACGAAATTGAAGCGCTTAAAAAGACCTCTTGATTGGTATATGATTTATTACTAGAGAGGAGATATCATTTCCTTAAAACTCCACATTAAAGTATCGACATTACGCCTTAAATATAGGGAAGCATATCTTCCCATCTAGTAATGAGTCATATTACAATCGAAAAGGCCTTTTTAAGCCCTACATTTCGTTTCTTAACACTCCACTTACCAAGTCTTAGTTTTTAGAAGATGTGCTTAACTAAGGCGTAATGTCGATACTTTATGTGGATTTAAGGAATGATATCTCCTCTATAGTAATGAGTCATATACCAATCAAGGGGTCTTTTTAAGCCCTACATTTCGTCTTAACACTCCACTTACCAAGTCTTAGTATTTTAAAAGATGTTGCTTAACTAAGGCGTAATGTCGATACTTTATGTGGATTTAAGGAATGATATCTCCTCTATAGTAATGAATCATATACCAATCAAGAGGTCTTTTTAAGCCCTACATTTCGTCTTAACACTCCACTTACCAAGTCTTAGTATTTTAAAAGATGTTGCTTAACTAAGGCGTAATGTCGATACTTTATGTGGATTTAAGGAATGATATCTCCTCTCTAGTAATAAATCATATACCAATCAAGAGGTCTTTTTAAGCGCTACATTTCGTCTTAACACTCCACTTACCAAGTCTTAGTATTTTAAAAGATGTTGCTTAACTAAGGCGTAATGTCGATACTTTATGTGGATTTAAGGAATGGTATCTTCCCTCTAGTAATGAGTCATATACCAATCGAAAGGTCTTTTTAAGCCCTATATTTCGTCTTAACACTCCACTTACCAAGTCTTAGTATTTTAGAACATATTGCTTAATTTCTTAACTATGGTATATTGCCGATATTGCGTCTGGCAGGATGATGCAACCATCGGAACTGTCTGGCTGCTGAGAAAACATCATAACACAGTGTCTCAAATAACATATATAAATTTCAGCTTTTATAAAATGACGAAAGTAGAACTACAAATTATCATAGTTTAGGGGTGTCTGGCAGGGGGTTGCAACCATAGTAAGTGTCTGGCAATGAACAACGTGAATTCTGACATTATCACGAATAAAATATCAAAAAATCAAGTTTTATAAAATAACGAATTTGAGATGGAATTTTGTACACCTTTGTTACCCGTTATCTGCCAAAGCCACCACTACCCAGGTATCATGTTTGGGGACTGTAGGTACCTATACTAGAGGCACGTATGGGAGAAATTTCAGCTTTTATAAAATCACGAAGGTCTGGCAGCCACTGGCTCTTGGGCCAATAATTCTTATAGTGGTTTTTTCATTCGTCTATATATCAAATATTTATACATTTTCCTATTCTAAACATTGAATTAGTTACGAGTAGCTGAGGGAACTACAGTCTCAAGACAATTATTTTCTACATGTAAATCGCAAGAAGTAAAGTTCATGGCATTTGTTTATTGCGGAATTCAATATTCAGTCTATTTGACATTTTGACATAAGCACCATACAAGTGATGTCAAATTCCTATCTCTAGTAAGCAAATCCAGAGATAGATAGGTTATTAAGAACGGCCGTTAGTGTTCCATTGAACTTGTTGACGTTGACAGTTTCCTAAATGCTTACATAGAAATCTTTCTGACCTTCTGTCTGTCTGAACGCGAAACTCGAAAACTACCAAACGGATTTTTATATAATTTTCAACAATAGGAAGAGTGATTCTTGAGGAAGATTTAGGTATAGGTTAAGGTCGGCTTCCAGTCTAACCGAAAAAAGCTAAGAACCAGTGTTTTACATGAAGGGACTGCCTGTCCGACCTCCACAACCCAGTTACCCGGTAACCCAACACCCATGTTAACACTTTTGTCTGACTCACTGGCTTCTGAACCACCAATTTATAGTGCCTTCCGAAACACGGAAGAACTCGTCATGACAAGATGGTCACCCATGCATGGAACGACCGCGCCAAGCGTACCTTAACCTTATGATCGATCAATCCGCGCGTGTTTGACTAGCTGCGGAATTCAATATTCTATCTATCTCCGGATTTGCTTACTAAAGATAGGAATTTGACATTACTTGTATGGGGCTAATGTCAAAATTCTATCTCTAGTAAGCAAATCCAGAGATAGATAGGTTATTGGGAACAGCCGTAAGCCACGAGGTCTTCAGTATCTTATATTGGTTTGTTTACGTAGGGGGTTTCAAAAGTGATTTGAAAAGTTACTTTTTATTGACATATTGATTACTGGTATGTTGGTTATGTTTTAAAATATTCTTTTAAAAATCTCATAAAGACACTTAGCTTACAGGTTAATCAACAATGAATGAAAAATAGTACTTACAATGGTACTGTAGCGCATTATTATCTTAAAGAATGCATGAACATTAGGGTGGGTCGATTTTTTCAAATTGTGTTGGATTTTAACTGGGGGGGTCTCAAAAGTTGCGTAAAAATATAAGCTATTAGACTATTTTTTTATTTTTCTCATTTTATATTGTTTTCAGCCCTCTACCGGAGTTCAAAATTTTCATAAATTCAAAGAAAAGTTGTATTTAAATATGGGTATTAACCAAAAAAAAACTCACTTTTAAGGATGAAAAACATTTATTACGATCTTCAATTGTCATTAATGAACAAAAATAAAACATATAAAATATATACATACGTATTCTACATACGCGTGTAACGCGCATCAAACCGTCGTTGTTGTAATGTTAGAAACCACACAGAAATCTTAGAATTATGTAGAAAACTGATTTTGCATGATGTAGTTGTCTTTATAGGACCAAACAAAAACAAGAATAAGTAAAAAAATCTTTTAAAAATATTTTGTAGTTTTTGAAATATAGGCAGAAAATACAAATTTTTCTGATTATTTGAGCCTCGGTAGAGGGCTAAAAGTTATATCGAATATTTTTTTTAATATTTTTCCTGTAATAGTATGACAATAACGCAACTTTTAAGACCTACCCACGATTTTTATCAAAAAAAATTTGAAAATCGACCCACCCTAATGAACGGTAATGCAAGGGTACTACATTGCTACTCTATCGCTTACACGGAAAACGACGACGACAACCTACTTACTATCTTAATAAGTTTTGTAGTGCAATAATTAAACAGTTCTTTGCAAACTAAAAATGTGCAAGTACTTAAAAAAGTTTTTCCCAAGTTCCTTGGTTTTTCTGCGGTTGTATGAAATGGACAATCTCTAGACTTCTTTCTGTCACACTATTTGTTGAAATAAACTTTTGTACAAAGTTCTAAATGACCTAGGTATCATTTTTTTTATTATGAGTGACTGTGCCAAAAATTGCAATCCGTCAAAATAATGCTACAAAGTTTGTTCTGTACTCGTAGTAAAATTTGCTACGCCGCTACGCCGTAGTCGCGATCTTTGTACATCCCTACGTAGATTAGTTACGAGAAGATCCATTATAATATTCAGTGAATTAGGTTTCATCTTTCAAAGTACGTAGGTACTCTCTGCACAAACTACACGGTTTTTATAGAACATATCATATTATAAATATGCCTAATAACGACAGGTAATTTTAGAATACTTTTATATTATTTATTGGAATTATTCGAAAGTTGTTTAAAAACTTTGGTTTCCACATCGTTATATGGTATAATTGGGTAAATATTTTGATACAAAAGTTCGCAAATTATGTAACAATTAAGGTTTTGAGCCAGAGATAAATATATATATGTATTGTAGGCTGAAAAATTGAGCTTTCATTGGTATGTACGGATAAAAATGGACATTATAATTATCAAAGATTTATAAAATACCATTTTTTTATAACTAACTGCATTGTTTGTATTTATCGTAATTGTTTCTTGATCACTTACTATCACTACCAGATAAAGGTTGCCTGAAAGGCTGCCATCTCGTTCATACACGAATTGACACCCATAGATTACGCCGATAAAAAATACTATTCAATATTTAATAAAAAAAAACTCACCCGCAACTTCTTAGTGACGTTAATCACAGCTATAAAGCTATAAATGAAAGATTTTATCTACGAACATAAATTCACGAGTAACATTATTTTACACTTGATTTACAAAAACCCGGGTCAGTCACTCTAAGTCCAAAACCGTCACGACAAAACTTTAAAATTAGAACTCAATGAGTAAGGCACAAAGCACTTTCTTCGATGAAGGCTATCATATTTCTAACGTTCGCACAACAGTTTGCGATATTTATTTAACTTACTCTGGACAACTTTGTGTACACTTGCGTGCAAAAAAATCGTCCCACAAATATATTTTTTTAATTTTAAATGTTACGTTAATTAAGTTTATAAACGATTTAGTTACAGCTTCTTAGTCTAAGAATAGTAGGATTATTGTTTGATTTTTCATAGCTTGAGTTTAACCTCATAGTTTTATTCAACTGACCCGTTTATATGCTCTCCAGTGTACAGCTGGTGGTTGCATTCCCAGTAATTTATGTTTGATTGGCTTCTCAAAGGGATGTAAATAAAAGAGTTTTTTCATATTTATTTCTGGAAAGCTCCACAACTTTCAAATTAAGAATGAGTGCATTCATTTCATTAATTTTTAATTTAAACCATTTAATTAACTGATTCTCTTTGTTTCTGCGTATGGACAGAGAATGCAATAACAATAGGCAAGATAATTGATCAAGGTATGTCCTTATAACTATTAATTAGTCAATTAGTCAGTGAATTTCATATACATTTCTGAGAAACTTTCAATTATAGATTATATTATATTATAGATACTAGCGACTCGACCCGGCTTCGCACTGCAATGCTGATGTATTTATTATTGTACCAGGACAGCATAAAATGTTTGAAGTACATCCCTCGGGACGCGGGTGAAACCGCGAGGAACTGCTAGTAAACTAAATAAATAAAAACTTTCCCCTTGAATCACTCTATCTATTAAAAAAAACCGCATCAAAATCCGTTGCGTAGTTTTAAAGATTTAAGCATACATACATACAGACGCGGGAAGCGACTTTGTTTTATACTATGTAGTGATTTTATAGCAACTCGGAGACTAGGCACTGTTTCGGTACTGTAGTACTGTTTCGGCTAGAATATCTACGATATTATAATGACTGCAAAAAAATTATCAAAATATTAGCAACGACTAATAAAAAGATTGGGAAGTTGGTTGCGCCACTTCTTCCCAGCTAAAGTGAATGGCGGGCATTTTAGGTCTCATGTAATTTTGACTATTGAAAAGTGCCCTTTTTCAGCTTACTTTCCATAAGTGCTTTTTGATTCAATAAAGCTGTTATAAGGTAAGTATCTCATAACAAAGTGTACCTATGTTATTTTTCTTCATTAAATATTACACTGTAGCATTTCTATTAGTGATTCAATTTCTATCATTACTAAAGGCTAAGGCTTGCCATTGTTCCTATGTGGCCACCGTAAGCCGTCAGAAGTGCATTATTGATGCACTTGTGCAATCAACATTGGTGTATACGGCTGAACAAACAGAAGGACCACTTATATATTGAAGTATATATTAGTATACTTATATATTAGTTCGTAAGCTTAAGACCATGTATATAATAGTATAAAACTGTTATACAAGCTGTTGATTTGCATTCTGGTCAATTTTCAGGAGGTTGCCTTAAAATACAAAAATAATCAATTGAAACTACGGGAGACGAAATGATGGCTATGCGCTGATGTTTTTGTTATTGAAATTTAACAGTATTTCGGAATTCATTAAACAAAATCATAGGTGTAATCAATGCAATTCTTTTGCATTTGTTTGAAGGCGCAGCGGGGTTATAAAGCTACTAACACACGCGCCGCATCCAAATATGGTTAGTCTACACCGACAGATTTCGAGAATAATAATAAAAAATACTTTGATTTTCATCCTAGTCAGATATTTTTAGAGCACCTAATATAGAATGTAAAGCTGTTTTTTTGTTTGAACGCGGTAATCTCAGGAACTACTAGTCTTTTTTAGGGTTCCGTAGTAAACTAGGAACCCTTATAGTTTCGCCATGTCTGTCTGTCCGTCCGTCTGTCCGTCCGCGGATAATCTCAGAGACTGTTAGCGCTAGAAAGCTGAAATTTGGTACCAATATGTAAATCAACCATGCCGACAAAGTGCAAAAATAAAAAGTGGAAAAAAATGTTTTATTAGGGTGCCCCCTACACGTAAAGTGGGGCGTGATTTTTTTTTTCATTTCAACCCTAACGTGTGATATATCGTTGGATAGGTATTTTAAAATGAATAGGGGTTTACTGAAATCATTTTTTGATTATGTTAATACTTTCGGAAATAATTGCTCCGAAAGCCGAAAAATAGGCGTTCCCCCCCCTCTAACTTTTGAACCGCAAGTTTAGAAAATATGAAAAAAATTTCAAAAGTAGAACTCTACATAAACTTTCGAGGAAAATTATTCTGAACGTGGTACAGGCAGCAGTCTTTGAGATAAGCAATTTTTTGGAAACCGCGAATTATAACTTTGTTATTCATATATTTGTATGAAAAACAAAGTTATTTTTTGTTGCCGAAAAATGTTTGTATTTTGGCTAGTTGTAGGTAATAGATGCGTTCAGTTTTCATAGAAAATGGTACGGAACCCTTCGTGCGCGAGTCCGACTCGCACTTGGCCGGTTTTATCCGTATGCGCGGAGTAGATAGTTCTCACGGGACGCGCAGGTGAAACTGCTGGTGGAAGCTAGTTGTTTATAAATGAAAAGAGAAAAAAGATAATGAATTCACGTTGGTAATTATTTAGAATCCAAATATCTAACTTCGTGAATTATTTAGTGACTTTTATTTTAACGCCAAGTCATAAGGCAATGCTTTTCGCAGTCGGTCCGTGGATGGGTGACCATCTTGCCATGACGGGTTCCTTCGTGTTTTGCAAGACACGATAAACTGGTGGGCAGCCGGGATGTAATTTGAACATCTTTGGCAATTGTTGCGGGTAGTCAGACGCCAGAAAGCCTGACAAACAATTTTACCAAGCGGTATCGGATTATCTGTGGAACTGGGCTGAGCAGGTCAGATAGGCAGTCGCTCCATGTAAAATACAGGTACTCAGCTGCATACGGTTGGTTAGGCTGGAAGCCGACTCCAACTTAGGAAACAAGAAAAAAAATTGTTCAGTATTTCATGATACGCTAGTTTTGGAGACGACTTTCTACATACTAAAATAAAAGTATGTACATATATAAGGTAGCATCACATTTTATTTACAAAGTACTTTTTCGACCTCTCTGTTTAGTGTCCAGTAATACTAGCAACGTTTCTATTTTAAGCACATAATAGCATTTGTAGAATTCTGAGCTCACATACGAGGTACACTGTTCCAGGAGAGGGCTAATCTATTGAAATTGACAACGTTGCTGTTTTTACACAATACTAACGTGGAAATGGAATGACATTTGATAGACTAATATACTCGTTTATTTGCAGATTTTTCACTCTCCTGATTTTGTACGTCATTGCGATAAAAAGCGGTGCCAGTTTTCAAAAACATATTACAATCCAAAAATAAGCCTTTTATGGTAGAATTATATAACCTATATCTATCTATCCATGAACTTGCGATAAGATATTGAATTTTAACACAAGCTTTAATCGTAAAACAATGGATAGTTGTAAATATACACAATTAGAAGATCGAACTTGCTTGAACTCCAAATAGATAAGGCTCTGACGCTTTTAAGATTCCTTGCTTGTTACTTTATCCTATCAAAAGCATTATTAATAAAAAAAAAACTGCAAGTGCGAGCCAGCGAGCCCACCGGGCTCCGTACATAGGATCCTCAGAAATAGTTCAGGAATCGAATATTGTGATAGTTCTTGTTATTTTTAATTGTAAATAATGAACCATCGGAATTATGTAACGGAAAACACCCTAAGAGTGATTCTCTATAAGATAAGATAAGCAAAAAGATAAGCAAGATAAGCATCTCGCAAGAGATAAGATTCTCTTGCGAGTGCAGAAATATGCTTTCGTTGCTGTGTAAACAGTCGTATTTTTAGGTGAAAACAATTTATAATATCAAGTCTGATTTTTTTATAACGTTCTGGAACTGTAGACCTGACTTTTCATATAAATAAAGATATATTTCTGGCTATATCAAGAGTCGTGACGTTCGGTCGGACAACAAAGTGATCTTATAAGGGTTCCGCTTTTTCTTTCTGAGGTACGAAACCCTAAAAACGTATATTGAAAGGATCTTGAAGCGAGACGCAGTTCTTTGTGACTGAAGGAATCGGAGTGCTAACAAAATTAGAAAGAAAATGACACAAGGATTTCAAATAAAACCTACAAGCAACGCAAGTAGTACAGACAACAGCAGGTCAACGTATACGAATCTGTCAAATTTTACCAATCATAAATTAACCTTCCGCTATTGTGATAAGGTTGAAAATCTATTGAAGAAATTTGACAGATTGTGGTAACTTGATGTGCTGTCGTCTGTACTTTAATAATGTACAAATAAGTACAAAAATCACCGAGGAATGTTGAAAATGTTTGTACAATTACAGAGCTATTTGTACTCAGTTTAGAAACATAGAATAAGGTTTATTTGTAAAGGAATATGGCTCGAATAAAATATGAAGTTTATAGGAGATTGTAAATTATTAATTGGAATGATGTATATAAATGTATGAAATTTTCTCTACCAAACTACTAAAAAGTTCACTTTAAGAAAAGTTTTGTATGTTATGTAACTCTCTTTTTTAGGGTTCAGTACCCAAAGAGTAAAACGGCAAAATTACTAAGACTCCTTCTTCTGTCTGTCTCCAGGCTGTATCTCATAAACCGTGATAGTAAGAAAGCTGAAATTTTCACAAATGATGTATTTCCGTTGCCGCTATAACAACAAATACTAAAAATTCAAAAAAATAAAATATTATTACAATAAACGTGTATAGATAATGGTACGGAACTCTTCGTGCGCGAGTCCAACGCGCACTTGGCCGGTTTTTTTTATATACCTACGCGCGAATTCGAAAAGGGCCGGGGCGACGAATCGACGCGGTCGGTTGAGTCGGGCTTTTTCAAGAAATTTATTTGCTAACATGTTTTGGGTCTAGCAATTCGAATAAAAATAATACACAACACACAACATTAATACACTACGACTGGAAGTAAAAATGATTAACATTGGACAAAAAACAAACAGTAGTCCGGCCGGTTAAGTCCAAGTCAGCAATTAATTATTTACCAGTGCTGATGAGATATGATTATAGTAGAGTTCCTCATCATTAACTCAAATAAACGTTTATAAGTTGCCATTCTGTTGCCATTCTATTGCCTTCTCATCTTTCGCAGTCAGCCGCTCACTCAACAATAGTAAATTAACTGCCTCATTGGTCTAGTTGTCGCATAGCCGACTGCTGTGCACGAGGTTTCGGGTCGGGCTGAAATCTCTTTGTGGGTTTTAGAAATTTTCACAAAGCAGCCCCAAGTACGTTAATGTCAGTCAGGGCCTGATCTCTCTCCGGTCGTGTCAGATTGCCATCCTATCAGGTTATGAGAGTGAGGGAATAGGGAACGCACCTGTGTCTGCGCAAATGATTGTGCACCATAATATGTCCTGCGCAGCTGGCTGATCTCCTTATATGAGAACAGCCGCCGTGGCCTACAATCGGCTAGGACGACATCATCAATAAGTTAACTTTAATTTACAATCACTCGTTTAAACACCCTACCCTTTTTACAATACTTACTTATTTTTCAACATTGAAGTTTATGGAAAATTAAATTTAGCACGTGAGTATGTTTCTTCTTCATTACTCGTAGCTTCATTCAGCAGTCATTGAACATCTTAGGCAGACGTTACGGGTAGTTAGAAGCCAGAAAGTCTGACAACCGGTCTTACGGGGTATGGGTTTCCCGGATAACTGGAGAGCTGCATCCAGTCAGACTACAAGCCGGACAATATAGTAGGAAAAAGGCTAGGCAGATGATGATTAGATTATAACCTGTAGCTTCTTATCTGTACTAACATTACATCTATACTAAATATTATAAAGCTGAAGAGTGTATTTGTTTAAACACGCTAATCTAAGGAACTACTGGTTCGATTTGAAAAATTCTATGTTAGATGGCCCATTTATCGAGGAAGGCTATAGGCTACTTTTTATCCGGGTGCACGGAGAAGTTCCCACGGGAAACCGCTGGCGGAAGCTAGTTACGTATATATTTACGCATATCATATTAATACGTAGGAGGTTACCAAAAAAACTGCTTAATACATTTAATTTAAAATAATATATTGTAAAAAATATTAATCCTATAATTTATCATGGAATCGCAAACCGTTCAACGAACGATCATTGCAATTCCACCAAATATCATTCTGGTAACGCGAAATGAGGAACTTCAACCCCCGTCCTCGTTATGAGGTTACGCATTTGACAGATAAATGTTGGCTACTGGGTCACTAATCAAAAATCGATAAGAACTGTCAAAATTCAAAACATTGACGAGACTTTTGTACACTGCAAATGAAAATATTACTTTCATAATTTGTAGCTTCTACCTTGCAATATACAAAGAGTAAATATTTAACTAATTAAGCGTATTAGAAATTGTTTCTTGCAGGCTAAGCTAGGACATGTATAACCTATGTTTCGAAAGAGGCTAACGTCAATAATGACAGGGCGCGTGTTTACGAGTTAGGGGTGTACGCCACTGCACGCATTTAGTATTTATAAGGCAAACTATAGGAGTTTGATGTTTATTATGTTATCAATATCGTGTCAGAATATTGTATCAGTAGATAGTAAATAATATTTTGCATTATATTTTAGACACTTTCGTAGAATATTGAGTTTTATTTTAAGACATTTCAGTGTTGAAAAACAAGGGGCCAAAATGGAATTGTCACTCAAACCCCAGCTTTTGGGTTGTCTTGACAACGGGATCGAATCGCCGACTACGAGTCACGCTAGGCGCTGCTTGCTAGGGAAGGGAACGCTGCGAGCATATCCAGTTAGCTTACTAACTAACTCGGATAATACATTTTGAACGCCAATTTGGAATAAAAAAAATTGTTGAGTATATTTTTTTATTTTTTTTTGCAAGGAAAGTAATGTTAGAAAATTGAAAAAGAAATAAGACAAAAATGCGAGTGGGGTGGATATGGCAAGGTTCGGGTGGTAGGGGCATGCGCGGCGTAGTCTCGTAGGGCGAGCAGACGCGGTCGGCCGCGGCAGAGGGTGGAGACGCGTCCGTGCGGCGGCATCGATCCGCTCCCTAATCGTGTTCCCGACACTCAGTCGCCGACGGTCCGGCGACCAACGACAACATGCAGCCGCCACCGCGGAAGGTAAGCGTCCGACCTCATGGCCTCACGACCCTCAGCAACTCCTCACAAACCCCTCACAAACTTTACAAAAGTGCCACACAACTCCGAATTAAGTACTTTCCATACCGCGTCAATTTCTCGTCGCGTGTTACTACGAAATTATATAACTTTAGTGTTATGTTTTTATTTTAATTACTAAGGGCATTGGCTTCTATAAATTTTGAAGCAACACAAATCGTTCTTAAATTTAAAGTTTAAGTTATCTTGGAAGTTGTGTAATGAGTATAGTAATGCAATGTCGTGCCGAATAAATACCAAGCGTAGGCTGAGAGAATTTAATCAATAAATGCCTAATCTCATATAAACAGGCCGTAGCGATGGTAAACATGTGAACAGAATTAATTTATAAATAAAAACTTGTGTACGAGCCTTGTATACGGAATTCTGAATGAAGAATATTGAGGTATTTTATATGGAAACAGAATAAGGATACAAAGTATCCGCATCGCGGTGACGTTCCCTAAAACGTGTGTACTCCGTAAATGAAACTTGCTACAAATTTTGGAGATATAACACCTCGGAGCAGTGTGTTTTGTTTTGTGAATAACATTCACGGCGCTTTGGTTCTGTTATATACCTTTTGTTATCGTCATAACAACCCATTTTGTACTTACGTGTAGTATTTGCATATACGAGTATTTTGTACGTTCCGTCTACTTTCAATAGATTTATTTTCGGTTCTTTACTCGATTAAAAATAAATATGTATAGTAGATGTACCTATACATCTACGTACTTAATTGCAATTGCAACATTTTTGTCAGGGCAGTAACTATTTACTCAATTGGAGTTAACGTTAACGGAAATTTCTTGCTATGATAATCATGGCAAGACATTTATTTTTAATACAAATCTCATATACAATATTTCTTAAGCTAGATTAAGAGTGACGTTGGTAATTCTAATTTAGCTCATGGAACATAATGGAATTAGAAGTTTCACAAAGCTGTCGACCGATATTAACTATGTACGAGGCTCTCTATTGAGCTAAACTTTCATATTATAAATATATGAACATTACAACCACATACTAAGTTGGACAATAGCGAGCTCGGACAAGTAAACAGATTAATACTAGCTACGACCCACGGAATCTTTCGTGTTTTCAGCACGTTAAATACAGTCTAAAGCAGTCTGAGATATTGTAGTTTTCTGTTATTTGATTCTTTTACGAAACATTAAGAAACGTATTATGTTTCTGTGTTTCCTATTGGCCAATGAACATGAAAGATTATTGGGACGATTATGCAAGACATTAGTACTTATAGCTTTTCACCACTGTACTGGTTATGCTGGGATTATTATTAATAGTTATAACTAGTTGCTATACTCATATCATTAGGGATGATATGATGATGATCTCCTTATATGAGAACAGCCGCCGTGGCCGACAATCGGCTCGGACGCCAACATCATCATTAAGAAACTGGCAACATAGGTTTAGAGTTCCATCTATTTTCATTGATACCAATAATAATTCATAGATCTCAGATTAAATAAATTGACAGATGGAGCGTGCGGAACACGAAAGTGAAGCCAAAAAAGTAAATTTATATTTTACATTACGTAAATTATAAATTTACATGTTTCTAGATGTGCAACAACGTGACGCGAGGTTAGTTTTTGAAAATGGTATTTGCTCTTTTGGCTTCACTTTCGTGTTCCGTACGCTCCATCTGTCAATTTATTTAATCTGAGTCATAGATATCTTATGAAAAAACCGGCCAAGTGCGAGTCGGACTCGCGCACGAAGGGTTCCGTACCATTTTCTAACTGTGAAAACTGAACGCATCTATTATCTACAACTAGCCAAAATAAAAATATTTTTCGGCAATAAAAGATAACTTTGTTTTTCATACAAATATATGAATAACAAAGTTATGATTTGCGGTTTCCAAAAAAATGCCATATCTCAAAGACTGCTGTCTGTACCACGTTCAAAATAATTTTCCTCGAAAGTTTATGTAGAGTTCTACTTTTGAGGTTTTTTTCATATTTTCTAAACTTGCGGTTCAAAAGTTAGAGGGGGGGGGACGCCTATTTTTCGGCTTTTGGAGCAATTATTTCCGAAAGTATTAACATAATCAAAAAATGATTTCAGTAAACCCATATTCATTTTAAAATACCTATCCAACGATATATCATACGTTGGGGTTGAAATGAAAAAAAAAATCCCGCCCCACTTTACGTGTAGGGGAGGCACCTTAATAAAACATTTTTTTCCACTTTTTATTTTTGCACTTTGTCGGCGTGGTTGATTTACATATTGGTACTAAATTTCAGCTTTCTAGCGCTAACAGTCTCTGAGATTATCCGCGGACGGACAGACGGACGGACGGACAGACAGACATGGCGAAACTATAAGGGTTCCTCCTTTACTACGGAACCCTAAAAATAGTATAAGTAAATACTTGCTACACTTATATCAGTAAGTCTTTCTATATCGAAACTTAAAACTTGAAGTACCTACCTATGTAACTTCAACTTTAGCATTTTACAATGTCAGGGTTTTTCAATAAAATTACAAGCGCATCATACAAACGTAATATTACCGTAAATATTTAATCTAGAAACAACCAGTAATGTCACATGATTCGACGGTTATTGGCAGTTGAAGTCAGGCTATTGAATTTATAATGGTAAAGGCACCAATTTGAGTAGCATGGTGAGTGCAGTCAGTGGTCGACTGTGATAGGTTGCGCTTTTCCTATAAGTAATGATATACTGCGAAGGAAAACTTGATGATAGGGACATCTAGGTACTTTAATATAGTACCTAAGTATTATGGTTTCAAATCAATCGCGTTGCTACCGAAATCGTTTACCGAAATAAAAAATACAAATTAATTTTATTCGAAATTATTTATCATTTATATTTAAAACATTTTATACTTAATGATATAATTATAAGATAAATTAAAATAAAAAAATGATATCCAATTAAAATAATGATGTAAATTTTGTACATAACTCGTAAACCGTGGCCGTGAACTTCGTACTCTATTTACACATGTATTTCTTATATGTGTATTTTCAGCATTCATCAGTTGTGGGATTAACCATTTTACCAATTATTTACGATAAATATTTTGGGTGAAATGTTTGTTATATTATTATCGGTAAAATGTTTTCACACGTGAGGATTTTCAGAGAGACTTCACTCGGTTCGACGAGCGGAATAGCGCGTATACGCGTGACAAACAATTGACAGTCTGTACTGTCTGACTGTCAAAAAATGTAATTTAAAACCGAGCGATAGATTTTTAGAGCTCGTGGCTAAGTCAATGCCGCGCGGATCGACCGATCATAAGGTTAAGCAACGCTTGACACGGTCGGCCCGTGGATGGGTGACCATCTTGTCATAACGAGTTCTTCCGTGTTTCGGAAGGCACAATAAACCGGTGGGTTCCGGGTGTCATTTGACCATCTTTGGCAGTCATTATGGGCAGTCAGAAGCCAGAAAGTCTGACAACCGGTCTTACCAATGGGTATCGGGTTTCCTGGGTGAATGGGTTGTGGAGGTCAGACAAGCAGCCGCTCCATGTAAAACACTGGTTCTCAGCTGCATCCGGTTAGACTGAAAGCCGACCCCAAAATAATTGGGAAAAGGCTAGGCAGATGATAGATTTTTGCCGCGTGTTTATTCCTAGTTATATAAAAATCCGCTAGTGTGAAAGCGCTAGGATAAATTATTGAAGAAGGTATTCTTTTGAAAGAAAAAAGAAAGAAAATATATTTATTGACACAAACACATGAAATATTAATTAATAATAAAACTAAAAATAAACAATAAAAAATGGTTGTGCCAAATAGACGCCAATTCAGCATTTATGCCAGACACGTAGTGCCTGACGCTGGTTTTCAAATGCGCCTACGAGGAGTTGCGGGTGTCAATCGGCTTGAAATAATTTTATCATGGAAACAATACCAAGCAAAGGAACTAAACTAATGAGAACAAAAATAATAATGTTAGTAATTGACAGTTGAAGTTTTTGTTGCGCTAGTTTGTTTTTTTCATCTGATTTTAAACGCATGATTTAAGAACATACACAAAGCTCCCCCGAGTCCGACAGATCCTAAGCTTCCGTGCGTGGGACGCTAAGCCGTGTCCTCTACTGGTACCTTTGTGCCTGTCGTTACAATACCACGTCAGAGGCCGTCAGTGGGATTTGAGAAAACTCTGAAACTCCAGCGCTTGTTAGTTGATTGGACACGCTACCTGCAATATTTAGGTATAGGCTTTTATTAAAAAAAAATAATCATCAAAGATTTTGGTAGGTACTTATCAAAAGCTTAATTGATAGATTTTCAAGAACTTGTAAGTCAAATCTTTTGCTCAAGGTTATTTGGGGACTTACTTAGTTAACGTTTTCTTTCGGTATTCTTTTTCATTATTTGTCTACCCTTCCTCTCACATCATCTGCCTAGCCTTTTCCCAACTATGTTGGGGTCGGCTTCCAGTCTAACCGGATGCAGCTGAGAACCAGTGNATTGTTTAAATCGGACCAGTAGTTCCTGAGATTAGCGCGTTCAAACAAACAAACTCTTCAGCTTCTATTAGTATAGATTAATATGAAATTGATATTCTCTGTATTGAAGTGCATCATCTGCCTAGCCATTAAATCTGCATACCCCACTGGTAAACTGATTGTCAGACTTTCTGGCTTCTGACTACCCGTAAGGACTGCCGAAGATGTTCAAATGACAGCCGGGACCCACCAGTTTATCGTGCCTCCCAAAACACGGAAGAACCCGTTATGACAAGATGGTCACCCATCCACGAACCGACCGCGCCAAGCGTTGCTTAACCTTATGATCGATCGATTCGCGCGGCTTTGACTTAGGCACGAGCTCTTCCTACCCTTCCTCTCACAATATAACTAATATAAACTTTAATCAAAAGTTAATTAACTCAGTTTCGATAACACGGCACCAAAGCTCGGTCTGAACCTAGTCTAAGCTGATATCGATTGCGTATAATACCTGCAAATTATCTTAAGCTGGTAATTTCCATCGCAATCTAGTGCCGGCTTGCAGGGACTAGTACTAGCGTCCAGTACTAGCGGCCAGTACTAGCTTGGTTTGAAAATGGCAGGACAGTGCATATGGTAATCGAGCCCCGATAGATAACTGACATGTTTGCTGAATACATGGATGTAGTACTGGGTGAATGACCCGGCGATGCAGTCGACCTTCTGAATAAATTGTTACTCGTTGTATCGCTTTGGATGGTGAAATTCTTTATTTATTACTGAAGACACGATTAAGTACTTCTGTAATGTTATGACTTTCTATATTATGTTGTTAAGTATTGTTGGAGTATTCATCTGCCAGCCGGTTACGTTACCGTTCTAAAGCTAGGTTGATGAATAAAAAAAACTTTTACTTGCTATTCAATGTAACTATTCAGTAGGTATAAGCTAGTTTTTACGCAGAAGAGTTAATTTTGATTGCCAATACATAACATAAAGTCCGTTCTACGTCTTTTTTCATGACCTTAGACTCCTTACGTAGTCTGAAAAAAATAATTTTAACACTTTCTTCGTGGTTGCTCACCCCATTCCTATCCTTGATTATCAAATGAGCACGTTTTGTAACCAGGATATGAAATCGGTTCACGAGTAAAGCTGTCTTAATAAGCTACAGTTTTCAGTCTAATTTCTTCAATAGATTTTCAACCTTATCACAATAGTGGAAGATTAATGTTCGATTGGTAAAAGACAGATTCGGGTAGGTTGACCTGCTGTCTGTACACTATAATCCTTCAACCAGCACGTAGCTGTGCCGATGTACCGCGGTCACTGCTCTGAGCTTCAAACCGAGGCATAATCAGATTGGCAAGGATTATTGGATATGCCCCTCTACTCATGTACATTATACCTGCTTTAGGATTCAGGCGTCATTAGCAATTAAGCCGCAGCGCTGGCAGGCTGGCTCGGCAGGAATTTTGTAATAAACTGGGTAATCAATAAAGACAATGGACGCTGCAATGCAATAATACTAGGTATAGTTAGGAGACTAGGCTGATATATCCAATTAATTGTGATCCTACGTGAACGTAGATAAACCTACTATATTATTATATCTTTGGTGGTCCAAAACGTGACGTTAAACCGTGAAATGTAAATTAAAATCCACGAAAAATCGCGGAGCATACGTACAGACGCCAGCATGCCAACCTACCACAATCTGTCAAATTTCTGCAATATATTTTCAACCTTATCACAATAGTAGAAGATTAATGTTCGGATTGGTAAAATTTGACAGATTCGGGTAGGTTGACCTGCTCTTGTCCGTACGAAAGAACGAAGAATCTAGATTTTGCAACTTAACGTCATCGTGTAGACCACCCAATATAAATTTATCTTTGTTTACAAAAATATTATGGTATTTATACTACCAAATTCCATTGATGTAACCTAAAAAGTATTTTTATTCCTAAAACTACACGAATGAAAAGTGCACAGCATTATATAAAACGAAATTTAACCGCATTCCCTCCCAACCGCAACACGTAACGTGCATGATAGACCACAGATTTACTAAATCTGCGATTCTAGCCGCTATATCTAGGGTCAAATATAAGGATATTTATTTATTTTCTGAGGATAGATACTTATAAATCCAGTACATAAGGTTAACGGCCAGATAAAGTTCTAGCTACCTGACATGTCATGCCATAGAGACAAAATTAAAAATGTTGTTTTTTAGGGTTCCGTAGCCGAATGGCAAAAAACGGAACCCTTATAGATTCGTCATGTCTGTCTGTCTGTCTGTTTGTCTGTCTGTCTGTCTGTCTGTCTGTCTGTCTGTCTGTCCGTATGTCACAGCCAGTTTATTCCGAAACTATTAAGACTACACCATTCAAACTCGGTAGGTAGATGTATTATGTTAACCGCTTCACGATTTTTATACAAAAATAAAAAAATAATAATATTAGAAGGGGGCTCCCCATACATGGAACTGAAACAAAAAAAAAATTTTTTCGTCTAACCTACACTTGTGGGGTGTCTATGTACTTGTGAGGTTTCTAAAACCATTTTTTCTCAAAGTCAATAATTTCAGAGTAAGACACTTTCAAAGTGCTAAAATGTGTGCCCCCCCCTGTAATTTCTAAACTACCAAAGTGAAAAATCTAAAAAAAATATATGTTATAGATCTTAATAAAAACTATCAACCAAAATTGGTTTGAACGAAATACAGTCAGTAGTTTTTGAGTTATAGCACTTTTTCAGTAACCGCAAACTATAACTTTGTTATTCATATATTTGTATGAAAAACAAAGTAATTTTTTGTAGGTACGTTTATTTTTCATAGATAATGGAACGGAACCCTTCGCGTGCGAGTCCGACTCGCACTTGGCCGGTTTTTTTCAATAAGAGCAGTGACTGTACCTACCGCAAAACCTAACTTAATCTCTAGTCTAAAACTATAAGACGTAAAAGAAAATGCTAATGTATTTTTTAATATGCAAATGAAGCCCTTTGTCACATGCCGCTTGACCCACTAACCTTCTATTAAATTTTCGAAGTTGCACTTCTCCTGCCGTGATTATGAATTCAAAAATTCTCATCAGAGTCACAAATGCTGACTGAGTGTAGCTTTTCTACAGTGAAATAATTTTGCAAATCTGTTCATTCGTTTCGGAGCCTTTAGAGTACAGTCGACAGCAAGTCAGTGAACACAAAGCTTTCAAATTTCTGCGATCGATTTTCAACCTTATTACAATAGTGGAAGATTAACGTTCGATTGGTAAAATTTTACAGATTTGACAGATTTTGGGTATACTGACTTGCTGTCCACTGTACAAACAGGTGAAAAATTATATTTCCTCTTTATAATTAGGTATAGATTTTTAAACTGGATTGCTTTAAATTGAAAGGAACCCAAACACGGACGGTATTTGCTAGACGGAAATATCAAAACTAAGTTCAGACGTATGTTTGAAATAACAGTTAATACACATTTTGTGGCCGACATATTGACAAACAGCCAATAACTAAACTAAGATACGGCCGCAGACTTGAAGCAGTAAAACTAAATATATTTCAACTTCTTTCGTAATGAAGGTAGACAAGCATTCTTCATAAGTACATAACTGTGTCTTTTGTCGTTTCAAGTGCACAACGTCGGTAGTTTCAAAAATAAACAGCTACGTTGTAGAATTGTATGACAAGTTGTATTACATTTTCACAGTTTGTTTGATATTCAAAATGAGGTCCTTTTTGATTTTTGTTTTGTATTTTTTTAGAGAAATTAAGAAATGAAAACGAATTGCATATAATCTGAAACCATATGATATATCATCATAACGCAAGCGCTATGTATTTTTATTATTTCCGGATAGGCTTGCTCTCCTCTTACTCTCTACTAGATTAATTGATTTGCTGACGTTCCGACTACCACTTCCCTTACTTCTTATTAGACGGGATTCCGTGCGTCCTAATCTCTCTCCGATCGTGTCGGGTTGCCGTCCCATCGGGCTATGAGAGTGACGGAATAGGGAATGCACCTGTGTCTGCGCAAATGCTTGTGCACTATAATATGTCCTGCGCAGATGGCTGATCTCCTTATATGACAACAGCCGCCGTGGCCGGCAATCGGCTAGGACGCCATCATTAGACGGGACTTATAGTCAAGTTAATGCATGGTTCTCTAGCCGATTGCCGAAAATCATAAGATGACCCATCCCGTTATGGGTGTCAGCGTGAGGGAGTGTCAAGCTTTTACTGACTGTAACCCAACGTGTTCTTTTTTAAGCCCTTTGTGTACCTGGGCCGCGGTAACTCTGGCTCTACTAGGGTGGACGGGCAACCTAAGGCCACATTTTCTTTTATCTGTCATCGGAATAACCTAATGAAAAGTAATAGGTAATAGGGACGTGAATATTTTAAACAATTTGTATTTATTTACCAGCAAATATTAAGGCCATGATTTAGAAGTAGTGGATATCTTGACTTTTACTGACTTTATGTTAAATATTGCTTTACGGAATCCTAAAAATATCTATAATAATTCCTTCATAGCTTTAGGTTTTTTTTTATTTGCATATAAATATACAATTTTCCAAGCAAATAACATACTATATGAGGTCTAGTATGAAAAATACGTTCCCCAAGAGGTTTAGCTGTTATATACAATTCCTATGGGATCCATATAATGTTTTTAGAGCCTGAGTAATGCACGTTATTTTCTATTAAGAGTGAAAAAGAGTTTCAATTAAGTTTCACATTATAATGCATAGGATAAAGGAAAAATGAGCTGCAAATATTTTCATACTTTTTAACTTAGTGTTATATAACTTTATCATCTAGTTTGATCTTTTGAGTGTCTGGAGATCTCTTTATTCTGGATAAAGAGATCTTGGATAGCAAGCTTTTTATGAAGCACTTCTTGTGAAATAGGTAGTGGAGAAAATAATAATCGTACAGATGACAGCAGGTCAACGTATACGAATCTGACAAATACCAATCAAATATTAACCTAACCACTGTTGTGATAAGGTTGAAAATCCATTGCAGAAATTTGACAGATTGTGGTAACTTGATGTGCTGTTGTCTGTACATGACAAAAAATAACTCGATGGCTTATTGCAATAAATATTTTCGATGGTTTTAAAAAAACCGGCCATGTGCGAATCGGACTCACATACTAACGGTTCCGTACTATTTGTCTATCCAAGTTTATACATGTCTAAACGGCCAAAAAACACGTTTCTTGCATGGGAAACCCTTAAAATATTTATTTACACAAAAAACAATAATACATCACCTGTGAAAATGTTAAAAGTCTGTCAAACAGTGACTGACGGACAGCGAGGTCTTAGTAATAGCGTCCCGTTTTTTCCCTTTGGATACGGAACCTTAAAACTCGTACTTCATATGTGATACATAGATATCTTTATTATACATACAAATCAATAAAAAAAATACAAAAAACTTATTTATAAAGAAATAAAAAAAATTATTACTATACTGTGTTTGTTAATTTTCATTACTAAACTTATAAAATATAAAAAAGAGGCTCGCAGAAGCAGGAGCACGAAACCTTTTTTTTTTCAAATTAAGTTCAAACAATCCAAATCCAGTAGAATACATAGTTCCGCAAAACGCACCACATAATAAATTAAAACAAAACAATAGCAAAAGAAAAACAATAACAACTAAAAAAAAAATCACCAATGACAACGAAAAAAGGCGCAGTATTCATTGATGATTGACATGATAAACCGATAAAATAAAATAAAAATGCTGCCACAACGTATGAGGAAAAATGTAACATTTTAGATTTGGTACAGTTACAGTGACGTGAAAACGTTCCGGTACTATCCACCTCTGCTTCTATTAGATTTTTTAACGTCGACACAAAAACACAGAATGTAAAAATAAACAATATTAAAGGAAAATATTCTTATTTCGGAAGGTAAATAGGTTAAATAAGTACAATTAAGCGTGAAAGCTGTTATTAAAATTAATTATATTTATCGGTTTTTGTTGTAATTTTATTTCAATACCTAAAAAAGCCTTACTAAATTTATTTCTAATGCTATTGCAAATGCAGTATAGATTAGTTTAATTAATATCAAATTAACTGCACCAATGCACTGTCTCGTGTGAACAGAAGGATGCACTTGTNATGATTTTTTTAATGAGATGGATTTTACCCTTCCAAGTAGTAGTAAGGCATAAATAATTTTTAATTTTAAGTGTGTTTTAGATTAGATTTTTGTTTTTTTTTAGTTATTGTTTTTAATTTTTAATAGTAATATCTTTTTGTTTTTGCATGCCAATTTGGTAAAATATGGCAGAACCCTATTTATGTGTAACCATCATGTATGTACCCATATTTGCAAAATAAATTATCTTTTATCTTTATCTTTATCTTTTATCGCACTTGCAACGCTATTAGAGCTAGGCTTTACTTGGAAAAATATTAACCTGGGTTAGTGACATGCCTACGAGTCTAGACGTATACAAAGCTAGTTTAAAAGCTCATTTACATAGGTTTTATCTCCATAAACCACCGAATACTGTGATCGAAAACTAACTGTATTTTATTTATATTAAGTTTGATATTATACGTCCATTATGACCCAAGTACACCGACAAAATAAATGTCAGTTCTCTTAAAACACCATGAATTTTACATTCAGTGTTGATAGTAAATAGTTGTTTAGAAAAACCGGCCAAGTGCGAGTTGGACTCGCGCATGAAGGCTTCCGTACCATTTATATGAAAAATAAACGTATCTATTACCCACAACTAGCCAAAATACAAACATTTTTTGGACAGCAGAAAATAATTTTGTTTTTCATACAAATGTACGAATAACAAAGTTATTTTTTGCGGTTTCACAATTTTTTGTATTTGTTGTTATAGCGGTAGCGGAAATACATCATTTGTGAAAATTTCAGCTTTCTAGCTATCACGGTTAATGAGATACAGCGTGGAGACAGATTGACAGACAGACAGACATAGACAACGAAGTTTTAGTAATAGGGTCCCGTTTTACCCTTTGGGTACGGAACTCTAAAAACGGTCGTTCATGCTGTCGGTGCAAATGGGCCTCAATCTGTATGTCAACGAAAATGTCACAGTAATTTCAGTCTATTCCGTCGATTTCGTAACCTGAAACCTATGAATTCCTTTTTTAAAAATGTATACTTCTGGCTGAAACAGTCTTTGATTAGGTCGTGAATTTACAATACTTCGTTCAAACTGTATCACGTTATCCAATTTGTCAGCAGTACAAAAATATACCTTAAAGTGTCTTTTTAGAGTTGGTTTTCGTGGAATATGAGAAAGTAGTAACCCAGTTTTGTAAAATAGATTGCTAGCTGTGTCTTCATTTTGTAAGTTGCCAGTTATAAAAAAAAATATTTATTTGTAGTGATTAACAGATCATAAAGTAGTCATCTAACGATTTCCCATAGAACCCGAGCCACAATTCCATAGATGCGACGCTGATGTCTATAGTCTATGCTACTCTTTAGAATTTACACGCAAAAAACCAAGAATACGAAGTCAAAAGTTAAAGTCAAATCATTTATTTCATTTAGGCCTTTATAAGCACTTATGAATGTGAAAAACATATAACTAAAGTTAATTCTAGTTGCCCATTCCAAAAGTAGCTTACTATAGAGAAGAACGGGCAAGAAACTCCATGGTTACTTTAAAAAAATATATAATTATAGCTTTATGTATTCATACACAGAATAATAGCATGCCAAGATCCTGTAGAGGTAGAGTACGAGGTTCAGAAATAGTTTACAAATAATATGAAACCATTTGCTAATTGCTAAATCAAATGAAATGAGAAAGTTTGTATTTTTCTTAATATTACACGCATTCTTTAACATTAATAACAGAGATTCTTTATCTGAGAAATTAAATTAGAAGAAGTTTAGATTGGACAAAGAATTTTTCATATATTGTTGCAGTGGAAAGCAAACGTGAATTTTTCAAAAATGTATTGTTTGTATGTATTTACAAAATTCTATTTTCCTTCAGACTCATAATCAAGCGAAGTATTTTTTTAAAGAATGATACTTTGACGTCAAGTTCTTGTTATTTCTGTTGAAGTTGGATTTTTTGCTAAGCTGCAGGTATTTCTATATTAGTATTTTCTCAGCCACAGCTACTGAACTGGTTCGGAATTATGTTTCACATCCAGTCCGTAATATGATACAGTGCTAGCAGTTTATTTTTCCAGGCATCGGGTCTATGAGGACTTTCTAGAATTTATTGAACTTGAACATTTAATTTGGAGCTGATTATGTTGCCATACTTCGGACCCAGAAGATTAAATAGTTACTTCATAACCTTGGATGTCTGAATTGACGTTTAGAATTTCCAAATTCCTTTCTTTCTCATACTAACGTCATTTAAGGAACGTTTACGTCCTTACACCAGTCCAGGTTATTGCTCGATCCATCGGTCTGTCACCTGTAAAACCAAAATATTAGTAAAAAGACTCGTAATTGAACAAATACTCATAAATTGTCATCGGTATCCACAAGGGACGTTGCTAAAATTATCTCGTTATAAATGAGTCGTCAATTTGGGAGGCAAATGCCACTTGTCTATCTTCGTTTAGTAACACTTTGTGCAAATGGCGCGTCACTCATGGAACTATTTAGAGAACTTCTGTATTAATATGTATACTAATATTATAAAGCTGAAGAGTTTGTTTGTTTAAACGCGCTAATCTCAGGAACTACTGGTCCGATTTATATTATTTCAGTGTTAGATAGCCCATTTATCGAGGAAGGCTATAGGCTACTTTTTATCCGGGTGCGCCGAGTAGTTCCCACGGGACGCGGGTGAAACCAGCAGAAGCTTGTTTCAAAATATGACTTATCAATTATTCTTAAAAGTAATTGGCTAAACTTGAGGATAGTTTGTGGACAGTTAAATGTAGGTAGGTACCTAAATTAATTTAGAATACATTTTATACTTTGACATTTTTGTATGGAAAGTTGCGTTGCTTATCTTGACTGCGATCAAGTTGGCCTTTTGAAAATTATTCCAAGTTTAGTTGGCAAGTAAGTTCTACAAGAAATGAGACAGGGAATTATGAGAAATGTCTTTGTGTGGGATGGCTATGATGTAACACAAATATTTAATGCATACATGTCTATTTATAAGACACGGAAAAGTTTAAACAAATCCCTACTAATATTATAAATGCAAAAGTAACTTTGTCTGCCTATCTATACCAGTGAGCCGATTTTGATGAAATTTGGTACAGAGATAGAATAGATCCTGAGGAACAACATAGGCTACTACATAGGCTATATTTTTATCCGGGTACGGGAAATAGTTCCCTCGGGAAGCGGGCGCAGCCGCTGGCAGAAGCTAGTAGATTATAAGATAATAATGGCAGAGTTTCAAAAATGGAAACTCTTCTCACTTTAGCCCTTTTTGCTTTTATATTAAAACAAAACAATAAAAATAAACTTTCTACAAATAAAGCAAGCAATAAAAGGCAGACGTGAGAGCCGGAACAAACCTTCAAATTTTTCTTCCATTTTCATACATTCATTCTAAAATAACATTCTAGAACGTCTGGCTAATTTGAAATGACGTTCATTATGCCAATATCAGCTTCACATATAGGGCCCAGAATAGCTTCTACCGAGACACCCCATTTGCATAACTAAACACTTTTAAGAGAAAATTAAGATGGACACTTCATAACGTATATATATTTCTTCATAATAATCTTTTTTTGCGTCGAGTCGTACCAGGAAATATAATTATTTATTTCAGTTTGAATTTATTTTAATATGCGATATCGTTGTTTTATTTTGAATCTAATGTTTTATGTGGGCTTTAGAAATAGTTGAGGTAGATAGTCAGACAGTTGGGTAGTGTGAAGCCAGAGATTTAGACAACCAGTCTTACTGACGGGTGATGGGCTGCTTGAGTAACTGGATTGCGAAGGTTTGGTTGGCAACCGTTCAACGTAAACTATGGTACTCGGCGTTTTGTTCAGGAAAAGGCTAGTAAGATAAATGATGATGATATTTTGCATGGACTTTGTTCCACAAATCAGGTGTTTGCGAAATTACACCCCAACATACAAAATAAATTAAACTATAGTCAGCCATTAAATAATTCTTATCAAAATAGTGTCCTCAGAAGGCTGCTCACTGCCATTTATCTTCAGACGATTACAAAAAGCCTTAATTAATACGAACAATCTGATTTGCAACTCCGTAATATTTTTTTTTTTTTTTTTTTTATAGCCTTTTTATCGTCCCACTGCTGGGCACAGGCCTCCTCTCACACGGAGAAGGATTGAGCATTAATCAATGCGGGTTGGCGATTTCAGACTTATAGTCCAAGGTTTCCCATGATGTTTTCCTTCACCTTTTATCAGCCATTGGTGTCTAAGGTATACTTAGAAAGTACTTACAAACTTAGAAAAGTTGCATTGGTACTTGCCTGACCTGGAATCGAACCCACACACTCATACTTGAGAGGTTGGTGCTTTACCCACTAGGCCACCACGACTTCCGAACTCCGTAATATATTATATTGAAAATATTTCACGGAACGGATTTCATTGCTTTCCGTTGTTGTGTTGCTTACTCGAAGCGCATTAGCCCATCGTTTATTACAAGAATCTTTTTTTTAGGGTTCCAACTTCAAAGGGAAAAACGGGACCATCTCTAAAACTTCGTTATGCTTCTGTTCGCCTATCCGTTTGTCCATTCTTCTGCCAGCAGGCAGGCCGTCCGTCTCTCATTAACTTTAATAATTAGAAAGTTGATTTTTTTGGAGATGATGTGAATAATTGTTGCCACTATATCAGTAACTATAAAAACAATTTAACTAGCTTCCATTATAAAGGTTCGATTCGGAAAGAAATATAACACGTCTGTTTGCAACGAATATGATTTATTACTCTGCATATAATCAACTTACATTATTAAATATACTCTTAGAATCTAGGTATAGCATGACATCATTACATAGGTATTCTTCCACTATACTATACAACGGAACGGTTCCGATTACGATACGGAACCGTTCGTTCGTGAGACTCACACTTGGTCAGTTTTTATCGCGATAATGTACTGTATCATTATTTAAAATAAAATAAGTTCTATTCAATTACATTAATTGAGATACCTTGTTTTCTTTGAAAGTTTTGTTCTTATTATACTTATAAATATCTACTTAGTCTGCAGGGAGTTTTTATTGAGTTCGCTTTTCAGTTGCAGTTGTTTTATTAGCAGGCAATAAAGAGTGCTTTATTTTAATACATGTAAACAAGTTTACTTCCAGTAATTTTATACTTCTTCCGCTACGAGTATATCTGGCTACATTACAAATACTTTAAGGCTTAGTTGATTACTAATTAAAACAACTTATTACACTGACAACTAGCACAGTCGAGTATAGTGCCACCGAATATTTCGTGCCGTTGACAGTTGTCATATCTAGATAAAGGAAGCCTCACTTATTTTTACTTACTGTCAACTGCGCCAAAAAGCGGTCAGACCATACTTTGAATATATGTGTCAATCAAAAAGAACAAAATCTAGAACCATTTTATTTTCCATTCAATTTCAAAAAGCAATACCAACTAACAATAATATCGTATGAAATGCATATATTAAGGTCTTCATACGTTCGCACGTTCGCCGCAATCTTTTGAAAGCTACGTTCACAAAAGTGCATCCAATTTTATTTTTACTAGGTCGAGACGAAGCAAATAAAATATTTCACGGAAAAATAGCGCCATATTTATTGCAAGGTTTCATTACATTATGGCTGGAAGAGCTCGTGGCTAAGTCAAAGCCACGCGGTTCGATCGATCATAAGGTTAAGCAACGCTTGGCGCGGTCGCTCCGTGGATGGGTGAACATCTTGTCATAACGAGTTCTTCCGTGTTTCGGAAGGCACGATAAACTGGTGGGTCCCGGCTGTCATTT
Organism: Heliothis virescens; assembly: GCA_002382865.2. Taxonomy (NCBI): domain Eukaryota; kingdom Metazoa; phylum Arthropoda; class Insecta; order Lepidoptera; family Noctuidae; genus Heliothis; species Heliothis virescens. The sequence continues at coordinate 4,115,940 of NWSH02000323.1, forward strand.
GAACATCTTTGACAGTCGTTACGGGTAGTCAGAAGCCAGAAAGTCTGACGACCAGTCTTACCGAGGGTGCCAGGTTTCCCCGGGTAAGGTTGTGGAGGTCAGACACACAGTCGCTCCATGTAAAACACTGGTTCTCAGCTGCGTCCAGTTAGACTGGAAGCCGACCCCAACGTAGTTCGAAAAAGGCTAGGCAGATGATGATTACATTGTGGCTGTATCTAACTGCATTACTTGTGGAATATAATAACATCAGTTAATTATAATAAAATCAGTTTTCATAAGCTGATGCTTACTTCGTTTGTGTACTGGATGCTCTAATCTCTCGAACGACTGGACCGATTTCATAAAAAGCTGTTCTTGATAGCCCATATCTCGAGGAAGGTGGGCCCTTGTGGATGAACGTTTACTTTCAACCTGTGCGATTGTTACAAGCTACGTGTTACTTTTCTGGCTACTAAAGCAAAGGTGCGACCTACGTAGGCGATTCGACGCGAACGCAAAGCTTAGCTATGCGAAGCGAATTCAAACATCGTCGTCCTAGAGCGAAAACCTCGGAAATTCAATTTCTGCGCAATTTTTTTATTGCGTTTCTAGAAAGCGCAAAGCGCATTATGTTTCTTCCTCATGAAAAGTTTAGTTGCTTACACTTACGAGGTTTTGTGTATTTATCTGTTATGGCGTTACGCGACCGATAATACGCGACGCATTTTCCGTCAGTTATGTACCGACCCTAAGGCCTTTGCCACACTAGACGGAAATTCCGTCACCGAACTTCCGCGGCGGAACGCCAATACATGTTATTGCATATAAAATACAAATAACGGGCACACTACGCGGAAGATCGGTCGTTCCGTCGCGGACGATCGCGCGCTCGGAGCGGACCGTCACTCGCTCGCGTCTGCTCGGTCGTCCGCGCACCGATCTTCCGTCAGCGTAAGATCGGTAACGTTGCATTACAGGTATTTGTATGTATCGCGCCACATTCAGCGGATTATTCGCAGTGACGACGCACGCACAGAATGATTGACACTGAACGATTTATTAGGCAGGCAGCCGACTGATGATCTGCCACTGAATATTCAGTGTGGCTGGTACCGTATAGAACGGATTGACCGCCGCTGAAGTTCGGCGACTGAATTTCCGTCTAGTGTGGCAAAGGCCTAAGACGTCGATATGTACTCTTTAAACCGCCGTACTACGTAGAACAACATCACTTACGCCACCTAGAAAGATCGATATTTTTTTTAGTACCGTACCGCTTCGCATTCGCATCCAGATAGCTCACCTAGGACACCGTTAGTGTCAAAGGATTAGAGCGCAAATATTGACATGGTCGTTGTCACGCTTCGTGAACAAGCCACGCTAGTCCCCACTACACGTACCTACTATAATGACATACACTGATTTGCGTGTTAGTCTGTGTGTTCAAGTTTTATGGGTGGTGTTGGAGGCATTTATACACTGTCCTACTAATAATCCTACTAATATTGAATGTTGATATGTGAATGTTTGTGAGATATAATAATTGTTTGAATCTCATCGTCGCATATTTTACTATATGTTTCTTGTGGTTTTTTCTGCTTCCCGAGGGAACTACTTCCCTTAAAAAAGTAGCTTATGTCTCCCACCTTTCTCTGTGCAAAGATCTCGCCAATATGAATTAAATAAGCCCAAACACGTACTAATTGCTACATACCGATGAGGAGTTATCTTGACTTTCTGTCGTCTCAATTATCAGGTAAGGTCCAAACTTTTCGGTTATGTAGACTCACTCGATATACCGACGAATATCAAGTTTTTACTTGATGCATGCCTACAATTTTCGAGAGTTGCCCTCGACTTTTCAGAGTTTCCATCATCACGTTTGTGTCCGCCGTGGGTATAGTTTCCATACAAAGGTGCCCAGTGACCTTTGTGCACGACCATGCTTGCGCAGCTGCCTAAAATCTCTCCGGTCGTATTGTTGTGCACCATAGTATGTCTGTCAACCAAGCTGCAAAATGTACTCGTATGACGATTTTATATAGACGAGGGAAAAAACTGACTACATATTGATTAAAAAAAATAAAAACAAAAACAAAAGAACTTCACGTATAGTCAATACTTATAACTTATCAATTATCAATTATCGGGCCTTGACTTTCATGATAGTAGGAAAAAAATATAAGTGGCATAATATGTGAAGCGCAAGCTTTCACATTCCCACGATAAAGAAAATTTATAATAATTTAAAATTTTCTGCGGTTTCATACAGATCGATACAAACTGCAAAGAATGGATTTTTTTTTTCATTTTTTTATCGTTATTTAAAACGTGAGTTTACACATTTTCGACAAGCTATATGAATGAGTAGGTATATATATTATTATGTTAGATAAACACTGGTACTAAGCTGCATTTTGTCAAATTGGCAGCAACATAGTTAGAAAAAGTCTAAGCAGATGATGGGGTACCTATCAAGTTTCTTACTGAAGGCCTGTGCTGTGCATCATTTAAAACATCGATAGTGACTATAGACAACACGACGATCCAAAAATCTTAACTCCTATTGTAAATAAACACATATATTCGAGGCCACCTTCAACTTGAAATAGCCCACAGATTTAGCGACACAGTGCCATTTATTTGTGTCTGTAACCTCAAACTTGACAACGAAAGTTTCCATATTTAATTTTATCTTTGCTGTCGAGGCCCGCTGGCCGCAGACAGGTTAACTGAAATCCGAGTGTTGCCGAATTTCGCCGAATGCTACCCGAAATAACGATTCAATGTCAAGAGTAAATAGATTCGTTCGATATTCAAACTTTTGTTCAGATTGAGATTTTAGGGATTCTATTTGTGATTTTAGAGAGTTCTTATTTTGAACGACTGAAGTGAAATGATGTGACACATTTATTTTGAATTCGGAATTCTGGTATCGAATAAATGTTTGCTATATTGATAAATGAAGTAAACTGTTAATTAATTAATTAACTGATAAAGATTAGTTTATTAACCTAATTTACTCTTGCAGTCACAAGTATTGGGCCATGACTGATTCAAAAAATATCTGACTCGATATCACTGTTTTCGGCAGTACCATAGAGTAACAATAAATTAGACCGATCGATATTCGTTCCCCTGGGAGGGGCGATCCGCCACCCCTAGTCAGCCCTGCTTCTCCATAAAAAACCCTTTATTCATAAAAACTTCGCAAAAACTTTTTGACATTCTAAATGAGTTATTATAGATCCTTTTTACTGTTGCTTTTCACGCGAATGGAAGCGATGCATAATAGTTCAAGCGCGTCGGCAAATATTATCCAAAATGAAATGATAATTGAGTAATTTTGTGCAATTCTGTGATTTTGACATTTATTAGCACAATAACCGGACAATTGATTTGGGTTTCAATGTTACCTATTTTTTACTTGCTGGTAATAATTACCTAAATTTTTCACATATAATCAGCTATGCTAAGTTAATCTGAATCAGTTTTTGGGTTGTTAGGCAGTTTTCATTAATTTATATCTTCATTAGCCTTTTTATTGCCCCACTGCTGGGCACAGGACCCTTCCCATACAAAAAATCCCCAGTCTAGGTTTCCTCACCAGGTTTTCTTTCACCTTTACTCAGGAACACACGTTTATCACAGGAAAGGTACAGGTACTTACCTGACCAAGAACGCGCACACTCGTACCTGAGACCCTTGTGCCTTATAAAGTACCTACCATGACGTTTTTTATCATCCATAATTCAATACATTTTCCCACACATCGACAGGCTAATACAACAGTAGGTACGTATCACAAATTGGTCGGACAGATTCGCAAAGCAAACTCGTTTAACCGACACTATTATCGAATAAAGTGTAACAATGCAGTTACGACGTTATTCCTCCGAGTCCCTCCCCGTCGCAGTCAGTTCCATCACAAATGTAGCGTGGAGCGAAAGTTGTGCTAAAAACATTACCCTTTTTTGTGTGTCCGGGTAAGATGAGCCAGGATTTGCGGCGAATCATTCTGGAATCTAGTGTGATTAGTAAATTAAGGTTTAGAGTGAGTACCTAATTGATTTTTTGTTGATTTTTGAACCTTTTATCAATTGTTATTTAAAAACTTCCTATTTTGTTGGATATCGGTGTCGACTTTTTGGCTATGAAATTCTTAGAGATATTTATATAATCATGTTCCGTAAGCCGTAGGAATAATTTGAAAAATAACAAAGCAAAGGCTCAGAGGTCTTTATAACTATATTGAAAAAGAATACTTAGAAGAAAAATAGAACGCAGTAAATCCGTATCAAAGTAATATTTAGGTCATTCTACTAGAAACTGTATTTATATTTCTTTTATATCTTTCGTAGTGCAGTGGGAGTTTGTAAAGATGTCGGTTCTAACTTTACAACGCATTGTCAGTTACTTGAGTAAGTCGTTCAATACTGTGGTAGGTAGTTTATGAAGCCTTCATTAATACCGTAATATGATGAACTACATATTATAACTGCATTTTAACTGCCTCGTTGGTCTAGTTGTCGCATAGCCGACTGCTGATCACGAGGTCTCGGGTTCGATTCCCGGGACGGGCCGAAATCGCTTTGTGGGTTTTAGAAACTTTCACAAAGCAGCCCAGAGTTGGAAGTTGGTGATTGATACACCCGTGCATCGGAGAGCACGTTAATGTCGGTCCTGCGCCTGACCTCTCACCGGTCGTGTCGGATTGCCGTCCGAGTGAGGGAATAGGGAGTGCACCTGTATCTGCGCAAATGCTTGTGCACTATGTCCTGCGCAGCTGTCTGATCTCCTTATATGAGAACAGCCGCCGTGGCCGATAATCGGCTAGGAGGCCATCATCAACTGCATCAAGAAGAAATTACTACTAGTACGATAGAGTACTTATGTTCTTTCTTAGTATTAAATGCGGAATTCAATATCCTGTCTGTCTCTGGATTTGCTTACTTTGCTTAGTGATAGGAATTTGATATTACTTGTATCAAATTGCGCAAATCCAGAGATAGATAGGTTATTGAGAACGGCCGTTAGACTACTCATGAAGTTTTTTTTAAAATCAGTTTTGTAGTTTTGACATGAAAGAGCAATAGACACACTTTCGCGTTTGAATTTGAACTTGAGAAATATTGTAAAAATCTAAAAGATAGGGGTGCATATTTTGATAACTGTTTTACATTTGGGTGTTATATTAAATAGTAGTAAGTCTTTATTAGACTTATTTATTCATGCCGAAGTTCAGTAGCACAGAAGTGTAATAGAGACTTCGCGGTGAACTATGTATTAACTTATCAAAGTTTTACAATAAGGCTTCAGTTCTGACGGATAATGTTGTAATACAACCCGGCTAGGCGCTATCGAACAGAACAAATAACGAACTTCCAGCTTCTTCTAGAAGACTCTCGAAGTTTCCATTTTCTTACTTCTGGGATGAACGTAACGCGATATTCAATGCTAATGATCTTTTGAGAATATCAGCCATTTTATTTTGTTCTCCAGTTCTTAGGACGTTGAATAGTTGAAAACTATTGTTGTGGTTGGAATAGGAAATTAAGTTTGTGAGAATTTTGAAGTTGTTTATTTCTGTATCGCGTTGTTGTTCCGCAAGAATTCTTTTTACATGATGCACTTTAGAGTAACTTTGATATCTGATAAGAACTACAAAATTGGTCGTGAATATAAAAAAGTATTTTCTGTAACATATAAAAATAGCTACCTATATACCTATTAATTATTCTTGATGTAGACTAAGTACATAGTAGCATTAATTACAAACTTCAGTAGTTTATGAATGCTATGTATGTATGTTTCTTTGGTTGTATATTTTAAATGGTAAAAAATAAAAAGCTATTTGATAGCATACTGGCCTGCTTCACAGGTTCCAGAACTATCTGACAGACAATGCCATAGAAATATTATGAATTGAGACAACCTTTCTGGCGTTATCTCTCAAATAGCTATCCAGTACTTTATGGTACCAACGGAGTTCAACGTATACGAATCTGTAAAATTTTACCAGTCAAACATTAACCTACCTCCATTGTGATAAGGTTGAAAATCGATTGCAGGAGTTTGACAGGTTGTGGTAACTTGACGTGCTGTTGTCGGTACAATGTAATCCTACTGGTAGTTTTCAAAAAACTACGAACGACGTCAGTGTGTTTTAATTTTAATTTTCGCGGCTAAGACAGATTGCACCGACATTGGTCGTGTCGTGACTGCCTCGGCGCCAACAAATGATTTTCGTAATTAAATTCAACAGTTTAACGACAATAATTAGTGCATGTTGCATTTAAGTTGCACTTTTTAAGTTTTCTCTTAGTTTTAAAAGCGTCGTTAAAGCTGAAAGAAAGTTTCTTTTAGCAATTTTGTGAGTGATAGATTAGGTTTCAAGAAATATTTTAACTGCATTTTGTAAAGTGATCTTGAGCAGATGTTCGAAATAATTGCTGATTGATTAACTTATTCTTGAGGTTAGTAGAACAGACGACAGCACATCAAGTTACTTCAATCTGTCAAATTTCTGCAATAGATTTTGAATCCTATCACAATAGAGGTAGGTTAATGTTTGATTGGTAAAATTTGTCAGACACCATGACCTGTTGTTGTCTGTAGATTTTATTTCTTGTTGTTGTCGTTTGTGAGACTGAATGAAATTACAACATAGAGATTTTAATTATGTATTTAAAAACCGTACATAGACGCAACATTATAACAACGTACTTATAAGGTATCAACATCACAAAGCTCCATATAGTTAAGCCACGCTATGATCGATATAAGCTTACAGCTTAAGCTCTTAAATTACGTGCAATTTATCACAAAATAGAGCTACAATATAATACGTAATATTTTAATAACCGAAAACCATGTATTTCATATTCAGAGTGAAACAATAAACATAGGTTTTAAGCCGATTTCGATATACAAGTGGCTTCAATGAATCGGATATCTATACTTATAATAAATCTGTAGAGAGGTCAATTCTGTACATGAAATATATTTCCAAA
>NWSH02000323.1:4123034-4134251 GCA_002382865.2 Heliothis virescens
CGTTGTCGCTGGCATAAGCGACATGATCCGCGAACGAAGTCGCTGGCAGAAGCTAGTTTTAAAATATATGAGTAGTTTTTCAGGAATTGATTTAAGCAATTTATACATCATATTACCGTCAGTATTGTATTTAATTTACTGATGAAAATTTTCATGTTTGAATTTTGAGTACAATCCTTAAAACCTTTGTACGGATTAATTATGATATTGTTCCAGTGTTCAATCAACAATTTTCAATATTATATTTTTGGTGTAAAAACGAAATTCTTGTGAAATAATTTATACACATTTAAAGTTTAATTTCTTTATCGCATTTTATATGAAATGCATGTTTTATTTATTTCACAGGACTCTATATAAATGTCCTGTCAACGGATTACAGCGACATTTTCAAGTACGTACTTATTGGCGCGATTTCAATTTAAAATTAATTGATAAATAAAATTTAATTATCTTCTGAAGAATTAAGACAGGTTTTTAATTAATTCACTATATTATATGTATAGAATAATCACACTTATGTAACGTGGTAAAACTGGCAGTTTTTTTGTTACGCTATCACAGTAGTAAGATGAAAAAAAAAACCTATTCGATATTCAAATGATACTTTAAATATGTTTAATATTTCATTAAAAATAATTTGTTACTGCATAATTTCGTAAGAAAAATCGAATAACAAAAACAACCCTTATAAATAGCAATTCCAATACAAAAATAACCGTAAACATAGTTTCGAAGGGTATTTAGCACTTAACAAAGGGTCTAGTCATAAATATAGGCAATAAAGCCTTAGCAGAAGGCCTTCGAGCCCTCTCCAGCGAGATATCACACAAATTCCACGAAATATATGTATTTACTATACGTGATTGATGTTGTTACAGCTATTTATTCTCGTATTGTTCTGCGCAGTTTACTAAGGTGTACTACAACGGGCGAACGAATTGTCGTTTGAATTAATAAAGAGAGAAAGTAACTATAATTTTGTGAATTTCATGCATAAGTCTCGCTGGCGAATTGTTACATATCATACGAAAGATTTCGCAAGTAATAATATAGATAACTGAGGGGGCGTCCCGCGTGGGCGAATGAACGTGAACGCGAAGCGAATTCGAAACTACGCTGACCCGTGACCTACCACGCGTCACGAATGACACGTCAACGTCAAGCTGTGTGTGGCCGCGTCGCGTTCGCAGACCGCTCATATAGGACGTAGGACTTGTACCAGCTGATAGATGGTTAGCTAGGACATACAATATTTATCGGACAATCTACTATTCCACAATCTATTGTATTACATTTAATTAGGAAATTATAATAGAGGTTTGATACAAATTAATCAACGGATTTCTGAAACTAAACAATAAAGTGGCTAAGCCAGTAATATAATAAACTAGCTTCTGCCCGCGACTTCGTACGCGGATCATGTCGCTTATGCCAGCGACAACGGGGTCGTCAAAATCAAAGATCTGAAGCATCTGATGTCGTATTCTAAGAGCCCGGTAGCGACTGAATATGCGAGGCGATTCAGAACTTTCATTTTTGTAAGTCAACCCACCAGACTAAACAACTTTTGCTAAGACATCATTCCTACACGTGTTATAGTATAGCTGGGCTCTTGAAGTTCCACATAAGGTGTTCTAGATCTTCAAATTAAACATCTCAGCAGAAAAATTTCATCACGTAGATAAATTTTTACAATGGCACCATTCTTGAATCTCTTATCAAGGAATAACTTCACGAAGTTTTATGTCGAAATTCGTAATCAATATTGGTTCGCCATATAAATTTCAACCCCTATATCAACCCCTGAGGAGACAAATTTAAAAAAAATCTTTTCTCGCGTGAAACTCTTATGATGAACCTCTGTGCAAAATTTCAGCTTTATTGGTTTACGGGTTTGGGCCTTACATTGATTAGTTCACCATACAAATTGTCAACCCCATTTTAACAGGAAACCCCATTTTAAAATGTGAAACACGTGTTGACTTATTTATTTCAAGGAGTAACTTCACTAAGTTTCATGTCGAAATTCGTAATTAATAATCATTCGCCATACAAAGTTTCAACCCCTATTTCAACCCCTTAGGAAACGAATTTCAAAAAAATCTTTCTTAACACGCGTCAGAATCTTAAGATGAATCTCTGTGAAAAAAAACAACTTTATAGGTTCACGGGTTTGGGCTGTGCGATGTTGGTTGAGTCAATGAATCAGTCAGGACTTTGAGTTTTATTTATATAGAAGAAGGAGAAGATAGAAGAAGAAGAAGATAGAAGACTACTCGACGCACCCGTATACGCACCAATAAACCTATAGCCTTCCTCGATAAATGAGCTATACAACACTGAAATAATTTTTCAAATCGGACCAGTAGTTCCCGAGATTAGCGCGTTCAAACAAACAAACAAACAAACAAACTCTTTAGCTTAAAATATTAGTATAGATTAAATACTCTTAATCGACAACATTATTTATTATTTATTTAGATAAAGATTAATATTATTACGTTGATACAACTCTTAACAAATAATGCATTCATTTCCACCAAAGATTACCATAAAAACGGTTCTAGAGAGTTAATCTTAAAAGATAGACATATACTGTCGCGGACATTTTTTTAGCTTATTTCGAGAGGAATAATTCTTTCCTACATATATTTTTGGTATCTTCAACCGTTTTCGCAGCGCACGCAACGAAAGCCCTCAAGGATGAATAATTTTTCCCGTTTTTTCCACATTTACCGTTATTTCTTCGCTCCTAATAGTTGCAGCGTGATGTTATNAAAAAAAAATCTTTCTTAACACGCGTCAGAATCTTAAGATGAATCTCTGTGAAAAAAAACAACTTTATAGGTTCACGGGTTTGGGCTGTGCGATGTTGAGTCAATGAATCAGTCAGGACTTTGAGTTTTATTTATATAGAAGAAGGAGAAGATAGAAGAAGAAGAAGATAGAAGACTACTCGACGCACCCGTATACGCACCAATAAACCAAACCTATAGCCTTCCTCGATAAATGAGCTATACAACACTGAAATAATTTTTCAAATCGGACCAGTAGTTCCCGAGATTAGCGCGTTCAAACAAACAAACAAACAAACAAACTCTTTAGCTTAAAATATTAGTATAGATTAAATACTCTTAATCGACAACATTATTTATTATTTATTTAGATAAAGATTAATATTATTACGTTGATACAACTCTTAACAAATAATGCATTCATTTCCACCAAAGATTACCATAAAAACGGTTCTAGAGAGTTAATCTTAAAAGATAGACATATACTGTCGCGGACATTTTTTTAGCTCATTTCAAGAGGAATAATTCTTTCTACATATATTTTTTATCTTCAACCGTTTTCGCAGCGCACCAGCAACGAAGCCCTCAAGGATGAACTTAATTTTAATCCCGTTTTTTATCCACATTTACCATTATTTCTTCGCTCCTAAATAGTTGCAGCGTGATGTGAATAGCCTAAAGCACTTCCTCGATAAATGGCTATCTAACACTGAAAGAATTTTTCAAATCGGACAGTAGTTCCCTGAGATTAGCGCGTCAACACAAACAAAACAAACAAACAAACAAACAAACAAACAAACAAACTCTTCAGCTTTATAATATTAGTATAGATTAATCAGCTGTCAAGAGTGGTTACAGAAGCCATACATTTTTGATTAACCAAAGAACTATTGATCGGCCAAAACTTAGCAGTTCGTCCTTTTCGAAAGGTGAGTTGGCGCCAATATTGGCTGTTGGAGACCAATTTGGCACAAACACATTGCCCAAACTGAACATATATTTTAGATAATAATGGTAAGAATAATAATGGTAATAATTTAAAAAAGGGATGGTGCCATAGGTCTTGTATCATGCCTACACATGAAAAGGCCTATCAATATTATATAAGGGAAAAGGCTAGGCAGATGATGAATATACAAACGCATACATAGATAATTGTAGAAGCGGAAAATACAAAATTAAATGTCATGTCATTTCGCGTCACGTCATAAAAGAAAGTCATGCTGTATTCCATCACGCTGTACGACTTAGTTTTACTTCAAACGTTTTAAGCATTTATAGAAGTTTTATTTCAAAATATCATAACCATTATCATCTGCCTAGCCTTTTCTCAACTATGTTGGGGTCGGCTTCCAATCTTAGAGTTCTCGAACACTACAAAATTTTTAGTCGGCCGACAGTTTGATCGGGCGCTTGATAAGTACGGAGATATATAGTAGCGCGCTGAGCATTGAGCAGACTGGTACAAATGCATTTGATGTATCTGAGTGGAGCGAATGTCTAACTGACCTCCTCAATCCAATATTACTCGGGTAACCTGATACCCTTGGTTCGGACAACCCGTAACGGCAGCCAAAGTTGTTAAAATCGTAGCAGAGACTCACTAATTCAACGTGCCTTCGAAAACACGAAAAAACTTGCCATGACAAAATGGTCACCCATCCACGGACCGACCGCGCTAAGCGTTGCTTAACCTCACGATCGATCGATACGCGCAGCCATTACTTAGCCACGAGCTTTTTATTAGCGACGAGTTATTAAAATTAGCGTAGACAAATAAAAATAATTCACCTTCACATGGAAGTTCTAATTATGGGAAGCAGACATTTGTTATTGATTAGTACCTAAGTGTTAAGTTCAATGATTGAACTGAGGTAGGACGATGCCCCCGCGATGTTTCACGGCCAGGGAATGAGGTCGGCGTAGAAATTCTGAAACTAAGCGCTGAACTATCTCGTTGTATATTTATAACGTATTGTTGATGTAAATAAAATTGTAAACAAATCTACTTTATTACTCACTATTGCACACGTATATTATTATATGTTATTATGTTGTACATACAGCTTAGAAGCTGCCTATAAAAATGCTAAAGCTACATCTATTTATAAACATAGGTATTATAAAAATGTTATTGTTGTTTTTATATTTACTAATACGTTACCAATGGTTATCGGGTCTTACCAGGTAACTGGGTTGTTGAGGTCAGATAGGAAGTCGATCCATGTATAAAACACTGGTTCTCAGCTGCATCCGGTTAGACTGGAAGCAGACCCCAAAATAATTGGGAAAATGCTAGGCAGATTAACTGAATGCTAGCAGTTCATTTCAGTTCCCCATTCAAACATAGCACAGATTTTTATAACCTAAGTTTATAACAAACGACAGCAGGTCAACGTATACGAATCTGTCAAATTTTACCAATCGATCATTAACCTACCTCCATTGTGATAAGGTTGAGAATCTATTGCAGAAATTTGACAGATTGAGGTAATTTGATGTGCTGCCGTCTTTACCTGGGTCCCAGGGAAACTACTTACTGTAGCCGGATAAAATATAGCCCATGTTATACTTTATGTTACTCGGAAATAGGGTAGCATATAGTAACGCTCATATTTAACGCATTTCATACTTTAAGTAATTTTTTTATTTAAAAAAATAAATCTCCACTAAAAATCCATACTCGTCATTCTATTTGGCTATTTATTCGGTTTTTAGAGGTAACAAGACGAATACGTGGAATATTTCCATGTATGTACCAACTTCATAATAAAAACATCAACATAGCTTTTTCAAAATGTTGGTGCAATAAAAACAAGAGATACACGGAGTTCGAAATTCAAACGAATATAATCCAGTTACTTTTATTTCGTTACAAAATATTCGAAGAATTTTCGATCACTGGAAAACGTGCACACTGGCAAACTACGAGTATATGTTTTTTTTGCATTTCGGCAAATATAAAAATTTCACTGGAAGTTAAATTCGTAGAAACTGGAATTTGATGCAGCTTTAAATCAACCGTACTCAATTTAAGTGCAATATTCTAGTGACTGGCATAATGTAAAATAAAAATGTACATTAATAATTTACATAAAATATTTTTTTGTATATAATAAAATGATAAAATATTTTTGTACAGTAAAATGAAAAAACCGGATAAGTGCGAGTTGGACTCGCGCACGAAGGGTTCCGTACCATTATCTATGAAAAAAGTACAATAGGAATGGTCAAGTGTGAGTTACTTAAGTTGCACATTATTTCTAATAGATGGCGCTACTAGTATACAATTTTGCAATTAATTAATATAAATCAACAGCCTTAATATTTTTTTTTAATTTTTAGTAAGTATAAGTTGTTATAGCGGTAACAGATATACATCATTTGTGAAAATATCAGCATTTTAGCTACCACGGTTAATGAGATACAGCCTGGAGACAGACAGACAGACAACGAAGTCTTAGTAATAGGGTTCCTTTTTACCCTTTGGGTACGGAACCCTAAAAATGGACATGAATATTTATTAAGTTTCCACTCTGAAACATTCAAAGATTAAAAGTGTTATCGATTCAGTCGGACCAGCAATATTTTGTTTTTAAAGTTTATGGAGTGCATGGGATCACGACCCGCGGATTTGCATGGTCGTCGATCAAACACATACCATCACGTTTGCAAATATTGGAATCTAGTTGCAAATTCAGATTTCCATGAAAACAACGATACCTGTAAAATCTTTAGTCCTTTTATTTTATTCTGTTTGATATTCATATTTCTAAAAAATACGTGAGTTAGATAATAAATTGGATTTGTGTACCGGTCCGAATGGGTAAACGGTACTGCAATTGAATTATGCTGTGAGAGCAATGTAATGATTTTTGGTCGTGCATAGGCAATCAAATAACCCTGCTATGGTAATTATACAACTTCATAATAAAAGAATTCAAAAATTTGATTCATTCGGCACGACGATTAAGATTAGGTTTTCTTTTTGTAATTAACATAGTACTTCGTAAAAATTATATTAAATCGTTTGATCCTTTATATTCTATCGTTACAAAGCATAGTTTTCACCCACGGAGTGGAGAGAATATAAAGGTAGTTTGTTCATATTTTTTGTTGAAATTCATCCGTGTCACAATCTGATCGAATCCCTGACCTTTCCTTTGGTGTATAATATTCCTTTTAAAACAAAGGTGGGTGCCGACCAGGCTTTGATGGAAAGCGGAGCCGAAAAATAGATTCGAAAAATCCTATGACATGAAACTGATATGTCCTAGACCCAGTTAGAACAACACAGCGGGTACATTGATTGTTATACGACGGTACAACTTGTTGACGTCAGTGGTGTAAAGGCTAGGTATTCTGACATCTGACTATGAACATAGACGTCAAAACTCCACGTGGTTGACAGAATTTCACGAGAATTATGCCGTAATCCTTCGTTTAATGTTGTACTTAAACATGTAAGTTTGCTAGCTTTCACGCAAACGTAAGTTTGGCACAGAGGTAGACATTACTTTGTACATACTAAATACTGAAAGTAGTTCTCTCGGGATACCGGTAAAACCATGGACCACAGTTAACATATAATTATGCTTAAAATAAACGTCGGTTATACTTCTTTTTTATTGATGTGAAATTATCAGATGACCCCTTCCGCTGTGGGTGACAGGGTGAGGGAGTGTCAGACTTTTACTGACTAAAACCCACCTTGTTCTTTCGGGAGCCCTTTGTGTGCCAGGGCCGCGGTAACTCTTTCGAACAATCTCGCAGCACCGACAGGCTCTGGTCCTAGTGGGCCCCACTGGGGTTTGCTGAGGAGCGCGTAGAACAACGCGTGCCGCCGACACGGGCCTGTCGTCTCTTAGGAGACGGAAGGAGGTTGAGCCACCCGAAGCTCACCGCCCACAGACCCACGCCTACGATGGAACGTGGGTTATACCAAGTTCATACAGGAGCAACAATTCTATAAAAACAAAGTCAAAATCCCAAAAAAAGATTTCAAGTCATCTTTTCAAAAAGGTTTTTAATGTGTTGTAATACAAAATAATCTTATACGTATCTATTTATAGCTAATATAACAAACTAGTAGAGAATCATACGTTTCTGTCTTTAGACCTTATTCTTCGCTTCTAGATTAGTAAGATGGATTCTTGAAAAAAAAGGATAGTTAATTAGGAAACTGTAGCTACACACAACACATCAAGTTACCACAATCTGTCAAATCTCTACAATAGATATTCAACCTTATCACATTGTGGGACGGTTAATGTTCGATTAGTATTTGACAGATTCGGGTAGGTAGACCTGTTGTCTATACATAAGGGTAATGCATTAAAACCTGTGTGTATAGACGGGTGGACGCATGTTGTGAATGGATAAGGTATCACAGAGAATGGACTGAGCGGCTGGACCGCCATTGTTCAGATAAAAGCATTGAAACAGCTCTTTGCTTTGGAGATGATGTTACTAGTTAATACACATATGTGACCTTTTACTTGATACCTTTTAAAGTAACTTTTAGAACATAATAAAATAAATAAATATTTTTACCTTAGATTACCTCATGTTGTTAGGTACTATTATTAGCTTTCGCCAGCACCTTAATTACATCTCGGCACTATTTCACTACTAGCGTGTTCAACCAAACAAACAAAGTCATCTTCAATTTTATAGTACTCATATTATTTAAGTAGCTTCATTATAAATAAACTAGTTTCCGCCAGCGGCTTCACCCGATTCCTGAGGGAACTACTTCCCGTACCCGTATAAAAACTGCCCATATGTTATTCTGATATATAAGCTATATTACTGTAAAGTTTCATCCAAATCCGTCCAGTAGTTTTTGCATGAAAGGGTAACAAACATTATGTAACAAAATTTGAATATACGGAACTCGCAACAATTCAAAAGTCACGATACTTTTTGAACACACCTCGTACATCCATCATCATAAACTTTTGCATTTATAATAATAATATATGTATTTTTTTATTAATTTTAAATTTAAATATATAATTAATAGGATAGGATTATTAACCAAATTAAAGTCGATTTAAAGATACTTAATAATCAATTATATTGGCCCTATAAAATCTCTTAATTTTTTTTACAACTATTGAATGAGTTAAATATACGACGTCGAAGTATTAACTCTTTAATGTACTAGAGCGCCGCCGGTTCATTGATCGGGAGGCGTCAATGGGCACTTACGACCTTATTAAACTATGCTCCGTTGTGGTTACGGATTTAAAATAACTTTTATATATTTATACTCGATGCTTCATTTAGAAATAAGGTTTTGTAGGCAATGTTGAAACTTCGGGTTATAAAATAAAAGGTTTTTTTTCTGAATGTCATCACCCGTCGTAGTTCATTTAGGACTTCCAGTTATATTCACATGCTTATTAACTTAACTTTCGCTGGCAAATAATTTACGGTCATCACTTTTTCGGACGATACAGTATCACAAATTGTCTAGTTATTTTGGAGACTTAATTTCCGAGCTAAAATATTAGTTTTAAAATCAAACTTCTTTCTCTCCGCGCAGTCGAGCGATGTTTGTGTTAAAGGTTTATTAGATTTCATAGAATCTTCGTCGCAAACCGCAGCGGAATAAGGAATCATACTTTTACTAGAGAAATCCCATTATAAAAAAACCTTTCTGGTAGATAAGACTATTTTATATTCCAGCAAAAATATTATGGCATATCATAACGAATATTTAATTGATATCGATAGTACAACCATAGAGAACAGCACTATCGGCACAGTTTAAATATATGGAGAACAGTTGAGAAGTTACCTACTAAAGTTCCTAACGTCACACTCACACACGAATGCGCACTGATGAGCATTTATGTACAGACGACAGCAGATCGACGTATACGAATCTGTCAAATTTTACCAATCAAACATTAACCTACCGCCTTTGCGATAAGGTTGGAAATCTATTGTAGAAATTTGACAGATTGTGGTAACTTGATGTGCTGTCGTCTGTACCTTTACCAGTGCTGTCAGTACTGACTGTCACGTCAAGAGCTACCGCACCAGCTATGCATTTTGCTAAATAGGAACTAAAGTTTGACAGATATTTAAGTCAATACTACCAAGTGACAACCCTACGGCTTCGATGGTGTTTACGTCATCATTTTGACAACAAGGCTTACGCTTCATTATATTCGGCTTCATTACTGGTACATTATCCTTATTCTGTGCTATCGGCTTGATGTAGTCAGCAGCTAAGCGGTCCTTTGATATCTCGCTACTTGAATAGTGCATTGAGCTTCAAGCTAAGTAGGGAGCACCAACCTACACTAGTAGGCCTTTGAGTCAGTCAAAAACTAATATTTAATTATGTTTATCTGTATTGTGTATGTTTCGTAGTTTTTTTATTGTAAATACTATCGCGTCTGATTCAAATAAATAAATTATATTAAAGTCCGCGACATTGCGTAAATAAAAAAATAAAAAGATACGAACTGAGAACCTCCTCCTCTTTTGGGAAGTCGGTTAAAAATAGCTCATCAGAATTATGATTCCTTAATATCATAATGCTGATATAATATAAAGTTTGCTTATCTCACCTCCACAATCACAACCCACTTACTGCGGAAATCAATATTCTGTCTATCTCTGGATTTGCTTACTAGTGATAGAATTTTGACATTAGCCCTATACAAGCAATGTCAAATTCCTATCTCTGGTAAGCAAATCCGGAGTTAGATAGGTTATTGGGAACGGCTGTTAGCAGGTAAACTGGCAGTCAAATATTCTGGCTGTGCAAACATCATACTCAGGCCCAAATTAACCGAAAACCGTTAGTTTTCTNCAATGTCAAATTCCTATCTCTGGTAAGCAAATCCGGAGTTAGATAGGTTATTGGGAACGGCTGTTAGCAGGTAAACTGGCAGTCAAATATTCTGGCTGTGCAAACATCATACTCAGGCCCAAATTAACCGAAAACCGTTAGTTTTCTTAAAACAACAGTTCACTATAAATCACGTTCAATTTTCAAAGTGAAGCAGTTTTACGAAAAACTGAGACGCTTATGATTTCACTGAAATGGAACGGCAGAAAAAGAAAAAAAAAATCTTTAATTAAAAGATATTAAAAGATTGTTCGGTTTATTTATTCGAAATGCTTCCTTTATGGTGGAAATTGCAAGGATTCCTCAGTAGTAGGTATTACAGCGAATGCATTGTGTTACTAACGTTCAATAATATTGTGAATTTCTTTTGTGAACGCGCCGAGCTTCACGCGGTAATGAAAAATAATATGTATGTAATATTTGTTCGTTTAAAATTCGTTTCACCCGTTTCTCAGGAACAAATTTTTGCACTTGGATAAAAAGTTATCTATTACACAGGTCTGCATGTAAAAAACTGCATAGGGTTTTTATATATTTTCTTATAGATTT
>NWSH02000323.1:4134351-4155773 GCA_002382865.2 Heliothis virescens
CTATATAAGTAGAAATAGACTTATAATTTTTTTTATAAGATTACTTTGCTTGTTGGGAGGTGCTACGTCTGTGGAGAAAAGGGTCACCTACGGTGGAGCTGCCCGAAGAGACGTGTTGCTGGAAAGGGATACACCCAGGAAGGAAGGCCTGAAATGATGCGTGAATTGAGTTGGCGGATTCCAAACGCGCGAGCCTATGACGGAAACAACTCGATCGTCAAAAATGAAGTGTACAGCAGACCTTGTGCAGACTGCAAGCGCACTATCAGCCAAGAAGTTAAGGAAGTTGTACCTGTTAGGATGCTGGGATTGAGTTCTACTGATGAATGGCAGGAAAAACTGCGAGATGCTCAGCGCAGTGACACGAACATCAAGCCAATCCTCGATTGGATGAAAGTTAATGCCCCTAAACCAAAGTGGTGTGAGGTTGCAGCGATGAGTTCAATCACGAAAAGTTATTGGGCACAGTGGGAGAGCTTGGTACTGGAAGCTGGTGTACTGTGTCGTAAACGGGAAAATGCCCGAGGAAATCGCTACTACCTGCAGATGGTCGTACCGGAAGTGAAAGTACCAGAAGTTATTCAGCGTTGCCACAGCGGTTGTTCAGGAGCACATATGGGTGTGAAACGGACGTTAGCGAAGATTCGAGAACGTTTCTTCTGGATTCAGTATCGAGAGGATGTTGAGGATTGGTGTCGCCAATGTACCAGTTGTGCTGCAGTGAAAAGAACTCGCACTCGCTGCAGGAGTGCATTGAAGATCAATGACGCGGTAAAGCATGCCAGACAGTCAAGTCAACAAACGACTGAGCAACCGAAACAGCGTTGCAATGGGAAGGTGGACAAAACTGGGCTTAACGATCGTTCACCGGTATGGTTGTCGACACATGATTCAGTGTCGACACGCACAGCGCAGGATGGCGCTCTAAGTTACAGACTGCACGGGATGGACCACACGGTGGGGGTGAACAGCGGTATCAACGACGTCGCCTGAGGTACAACAAGAATTGTTCACGTAGATCGATTGACGCGATGTTTCGGGATTGACGATGCTCGGGGCGAGCATGTCTAAGGAGGGGGCAGTGTTACGTAGGTCGGTAAGACAGAATGTTGTTAAAGTAAATACTCGAATCAATTAGTACTTGGTAGAATGTTCTCGACGTGTGATCTAGAAATTTCTAGTAAACCTAGGTCACAGCTTCGAACGTTCTAGAATAGCCGAGAACTTACTCGAACATTCTACTAAGGTCATTGACCTTCGGGTACTTACTGGAAGGTTCTAGAACCTTACCGATCTACTCCCACTACCTAGTCCTTAGAAGGTTCTAGACATCTATGCTCGCGATATAAATATAGGGCGGGCAGCGCCGCGAGTCAGTTCTAGTTTGAGAGCTAAACAGTGAACAAGTAGTGAAGTGAAATCGTGAGCTTTTCTACCAGTGATTACGAAGTGATTAGTGATTGTAATTGTGCAAAGTGATTACTGTGATTGTAATTAGCGATTAATTAGTTAAATAAAGTGTCGTTTGTGTAAAAATCGTGTGTGTATAATTTATCCGAACCCGTAGCGCGTAACAATAATATAAAACATAGTGACTTCCCGCGTCTGTATGTACATTAGGTATGCTTAAATCTTTTAAACTACGCAACGGATTTTGATGCGGTTTTTTTTAATAGATAGAGTGATTCAAAAGGAAGGTTTATATGTATAGTTTACTATCTATTCCTCGCGGTTTCACCCCCGTTCCGAGGGATGAACTTCGAACATTTTATGCTGTCCTGGTACATAGTTAGCGGTATCATCACATCGCACTCGATTATTAGTATGCTTATGCAAGATATGTTGTCCTGGTACAATAACATATGCATTAGCATTGCACCCGTGCGAAGCCGGAGCGAGTCGCTAGTTTAATATATACCTGAAAGTATCTTCTTTTTATTTATTTATTTATTACTATGACAATAAAAAAATTAAATGTATCTTAAATTTATGCCGCACATTAATATTAGCACAAGTATAAATTAAAATTATCAGACGCAAGTTGCAGAATTCACACAAACAGAATGATTAGAGTAATACTCCGATATTAATCAAATCGCTTTCCAATACAGCTTTGTGCAAAGTACCAAAGGATTACTTTGTAACTAATACTAGGTGCGGGAAATGGCGTACCCATTACGATATTAAATGGGCAACGCAAAGATTTGTTTACATTGCTGGCGTAAGTTGATGCATCAATTATATAATTGAACATAGTACGCAATGCATCAATTACATAATCTATACTAATATTATAAAGCTGAAGAGTTTGTTTATGTGAATGCGCTAATTTCAAGAACTACTGGTCCGATTTGAGAAATTCTTTCAGTGTTGGATAGCCCATTTATCGATGAAGGCTATTGGCTATTTTACTTTTTTTAACCGGGTGCGCGGAGTAGTTCCCACGGGACGCGGGTGAAACCGCTGGTGGAAGCTAGTTTAATATAGAACGCAGTATATCAATTAGTATAACTTTCAGCCGCTTTACAGATTATGGTTTTAGAAAATGTCTCATATCATTCCATTATTGGATTCTGTTTATTGAACGGATTTGTTCGATGTAATCTGTTAATATACTGCGAAATGGAAATGAGTTTCTTTAATCGGTTTATGATGGATTTCTATTGCCGATCTATCCATTCATTTGGGATTAGAGATTCAATTTTGAGCATTAGCTAGCAACACATAAATTATGACCCAATCTCTAATCGCAAAACTGTTTTATTTTTATTTTATTCAGAGGGAACAACAAACAGCTGTTGATTGATTTCTGATAGATAATGCCATAGACATTATTTTCTATGGCAGTATCTGTCAGATAGTTATCTAGAACATTATCTGGAACCTGTGTAGATAATTAGCCCTAGTCTTTCCACCGCAGTTTGTTTAAGTCTGTGACAGTGATAGAATGGTGTTTCATTAGTTGGTCTAGTTGTCGCATGGCCGACTGCTGTGCACGAGGTCTCGGGTTCGATTGGGTCGGGCCGAAATCCCTTTGTGGGTTTTCGAAACTTTCACAAAGCAGCCCGGAATTGGAAGTTGCTGATACACCCGTGCATCGGAGAGCACGTTAATGTTGATCCTGCTCTTAAACTCTCTCTGGTCGTGTCGGATTGCCGTTCCATCGGGTTATGAGAGTGAGGGAATATTGAGTGCACCTGTGTCTGCGCTAAAGATTGTGCTCTATAATATGTCCTGCGCAGCTGGCTCATCTGATCCTTATATGAGAACAGCCGCCGTGGCCGACAATCGGTTAGGATGCCATCATCAAAATTGAGCGATGTTTCAGTTTTCGGCCGATAGAGTCGTAACTTTATTTTGAAGTGTGTAAAAGACTTTTTTGCGGGATAGAATAATGTCTTCCTCTTTAATTAGAGAATTTAAAACTTTGATGAGAAACTTTGATTAGACGAGAGCACGATCTTTCTTTATTTTTATGTATACCTTTATAGTTCACTAGCTTCTGCCAACGGCTTCGCCCGCGTAAAACTTAAAATCCCGTTTTTCTAGTCCCAGTAGGAATTTCGGGAAACCCTTTCTTATCTCGCGTGAGAATCGCAAGATGAACCTCTGTGCAAAATTTCAGCATTATAGGTTCACGGGTTTGGGCCCTGCGTTGATGAGTCAGGCCTTTGATTTTTATATGTACAGAAGATTATTTTTTACAGAACACTCACTATGTCTTACATTACGTAAACACTATTAACTTCAAAACCAAAATCAATTCTGTGCATCGTCCGCCGTTAATTACATTTCGCTAAAGCCATTCTGCGACAGGGGTTGACAATACTGAACTTCGAGGCAAGATGTTAGACTATGGGATAAACCAAAGTCAATACTAGCCCTGACATAATGACTAAATGGCTTTGTGGTCTGATGGTGCTGCAGCCAGCTAATCCTTTTAAGGTTCGACTAAGCGCTCATTGCAGATTAACAATCAGCCAATAGTTGGTCCGGTGGTAGTCAACATTTTTTTTTAAGAAAGTCGTGAATCCAATCAATGTTTTTACTTAATATTATAAAGGTGAAGAGTTTGTTTGTTTGGTTGAACGCCCTAATCTCAAGAACTACTGAACCGATCTGAAAAAATATTTCAGTGTTAGATAGCCCATTCATCGAGGAAGGCTATGAACTACTTTTAATCCAGGTGCGTCGATTAGTTCCCACGAGATGCGGGTGAAACCGCTGGCGGACGCTAGTAGAATAATAATGGAGATAGGGTGTAAAAGGAATAGCAAATGGATGCGCTAATGACTAATGTTTTTAGTGGAGTCTGTAGTACGTGTAATGACTGGATTAGGTATACGTAAAGAGTACTTATTTATAAAATAATCTTGGTACTACTTTGTCCGGGAATTCAACCATGTGTATTTATTTTAACCAATTCCCAAAGCGAGGGTCTATGTGTTAAGAGGATTTACGCTAGATATATGTAAATTTTGTAAACCATAGCATTGCATTTCCTGGGATTTCGTGTTAGGTTAGTAAATCACGTACTTAGCTTTTATTTAATATACTAGCCGTTTTCCTGCGGTTTCACTCGTGTCCCGTGGGAATTACTCTCTGTACCTGGATAAAATATAGCCTACGTCACTCGTGGATAATGTAGCTTTCGAATGGTGTGAAAGAATTTTTAAAATCGGTTCATTACTTCCAGAGATTACCCCCTACTAATTTTACCTCTTTATAATTTAGATATATTAGTATAGATTAAAAAAAATATATATTATATT
Source organism: Heliothis virescens (assembly GCA_002382865.2). Classification (NCBI taxonomy): domain Eukaryota; kingdom Metazoa; phylum Arthropoda; class Insecta; order Lepidoptera; family Noctuidae; genus Heliothis; species Heliothis virescens. The sequence goes on from NWSH02000323.1 coordinate 4,139,124, forward strand.
AGTTATAGCTATAATATACATATTTTTATAGGTAATAATTGCCTTTATCATCATATTTATTTCTGGGATCATGACGGGAAAAGTTTGAAACCCTATAACAACTATGAAGCTGTGTTATTCGGTTGGCTGTTCCGAAAATAAAAAATATAAATAAGAAAAAAATAATTTCATCTGACGTTGAAAATCGTGACTATATAAAGATTTTTATTATGCCAAATATAGCTCGGTACGTTGTATTGAAAAGATGCTATTTCAAGACCAAGTTACACAACTTTAAAGTTCTCTAAATGGTTCTAAAAATATTCGCTGTGATATTATTATTTGTTACGAAAATTACTTATGTAAGTTGGCAATTTCGTACGACAGGAGAAAATTTTAAAGTCAAACAAAGCACCATGTTTTATGAGAAAAGTTTGTTGACATGTGACGCCGAGGAGTGCATACGAGTATAACTTGATGTAACTTTATTGTATTGGGAAACAAGTTAAACGTTGTAATATTGTGCTACCTACTTATTTACTTACTCGTGTAGAGCAATTTTGTAGGAGCACTTAAATGATTTTACGTAGTCATGTTGTAGATTCACTTGTGATTGTCATTTTGCACTTACGTAATAGAATAACTTTAATTGCTTTTTCTGAATATGAGGCTACAGAATGAGCTTAAAATTGTATGCATATGGTATTATTTGATACCCTCGTTTTAACGACTTGGTTTAAACCTGTGGTCGACTATAAAACCTTACATTACCTACTTAAATTTACCGCAAATCATGCCACAGTTCTGTACCAAATTGTGACTGAAATTCAGCTTCAACCAGCAACAATTACCGCTAAACTGTGAGACTTAACCGGGCTCTACGACTATGCAAGTTTGTTACACTTGGAACTTTGTCGAAATTCGCCCGAGTATTCGCTCGTCGGCCACGCTTGCAAGGACCTGAGAAAGCCGGCTGCTGTAACTTGCTTCAGATATTATTTGACCTAATACTGTTAGTTTCAGGCAGCCATTTTGTTATTGGGATTTGGGAATGGTGTTAATCCTGTTAAACTTGCTATATTTTATCAGTAGGTCGGTGTTAGAATTTGTGTGATAAATTGTTATACACACATGTTTGCCATTTTTTTTTAATATGCGTTGATATGCGATAATTTTGCTTTTTATTAAAAACTATTCGATTTTCTAGATATGTGTACCTATATATAAAACTAGCTTCTGCCAGCGGTTTCGACTGCGCCAAATTTAAAATCTCGTTTTTTTTCAGCTTTAGCCCGATCCCTCCAGTAGTTTTGGCCGTGCGTTACTTATAGATCACTATGTCAGTCAGTTACCCTTGAGTTTTAAATATTTAGATAAAGGATAGGTTCGTCACACTGTTTTCAATTCAATAAGAGTTTCAACCGCTGGTCTTATCGAGGTTACCCAGGCAACTCGGCTGAAAAGGTCAGATAGGCAGTCGCTCCATGTAAATCACTGGTACTCAGCTGCATTCAGTGATACTGGAATGACCCCAAAATACTGGGAAAAGGCTAGGCAGATGAGTCACAGCCGTAAACGCGGTCACAATGCACCGTCAGTTTATGCATTTTGCTCTCAGAGAGAAGTAATTTAGGTCGAGTAAATACTGCCGTCGCCAATCTTTGTCTGCGGACGTATAAACTATGAATATCATGGTTAATGCTCTTTTGAATATAATACAAGTTCGCCATAAGCTTTCTAAGGAGATTTGATGAGATGATGCTTCGTAGAAGTGTAGGAAGAAAATCTATATTGTGTCCACTGCATAAATATTTCAAGGTTGAGAGTAAAAATGACGATAGAATTTTGAGTTTATCAAAATTTCCTATTATTTTAGAAGCTTTAGCTTGTATCATATACATCGTGCCTTGTTTGAAATGCTATTCAATATGCTGAAACTACTGGTAATTCACCACGAATACAGCATATAAGCAGGTGCTGAGTAATTCTACAGGTTAAGCGCATTAACCTTTTGTCTCAACCAGGAATCAAAGGCTAGACTACCTCACACAACTTCATACTGCTTTGAAATACCTCTACCATGATAATACGCCACTCAGAATTCAAATTCAGAACATTTCCAAGAACCAGAAACAAGCCAGTATAAATGAGGTTTTACTTCTAAATTCCTAGTCGATAGGTACTATAGAATACGTTCTATTATGTTTGTCTATTGAACTCAATACCTCAAAGGGTGTCTCTGTCTAGACGTCTAATGTCTGAACGTTGGCAGGAAGCTTCAGATTAGTCAGAATTCGACGGGATTATTAACAGATTGTTGTGCTAAGCGCAGATATTCTCGCTTCAGATGAATCGGTGTTAGATAAAGTCAGTCGGCTGTATATGATTTCAAATAACGACACGTTTACGTGAATTGAAACTTATTGGAGATAAATTTTAAAATTTAAGACAACTTTAGTGACGTTTTTAAATATCTCACTATCAGAGTATTTTTAGGAGTCTGAAACCTACGTTAGAAATAGAATCCGAATGGAAAATTCTTTTCAAAAAAGCAAAACTTTGAATACGAACTTATTTTTAGAATAAAATATCAAGAATAATCCTCTTGCCCTTAATGGGACGTCCATTCCCAAAACTATTTTCACCTAACCGAACCTTCGTATTAGTAGTGACATTTAGCTCCATTTTCTTCTAGATTTTATATTTTTGTAAAAGACTTTTAAAGGTGGCGGGAACGGCGGCAGTACTTGACAGTTTCAGAACTTCTTCGTCAGTAAAATGGTGGTATCCAGCAACTAACAGTAAGAACTTACGTAACAGAACTTACATATTAAAGTGCCGTAAAGATGAGCTTTCTACTTGACTTTTGGAAGTCACTTAATAATGCTGTGAATGGTAGCAAGTTCCCGGTTTTAAGTTTGCAGAGATGTTCTATGAATGTTGTCGTTCCAAGTTTTTTAGTTTTGATTCATAGAGGATTCAGAATTCTTAGAAAACTACGAATGATGTTGGCTTAATTGAATGAATATGCCAAACATTTATAGGATATTTCACGATCATTAGGCTTCGAATGAGTGATAAAAGAATAAAAATAAAGTAATTAAAGCATTTTACTACTCACCATTGTGAATACCCGTGCTAAATTACGCTGTATTTGTAAAACCTATCCATCCCTTAATTTGGGAAAAGAGCTTGAATTTTGAAATGAGCTCCATATAAATTACGTCAAAGAACCTCTAATGACAAGACTACAGATAGATAGGCTATAGGGCTGTAGGAATCAGCTAAACGTAGATTCTTTTTTTGAAGTTTAAAAAGAAGATCGTTGCATTGCCAATGGCGCATTGAACACAAATTAAATTAGCAGTCGCACGCCCATTGATTGTCCGTAACGATCAATCAAGTCGCGATTAATCTAATTACAACGGTCCACTTCTTTTGTTCAGCTAGAGGATTGTTTTACTTCTCCGCGAACGAGAGGACTCAGACTCATTTATGCGCCGTGAAATGAAATATATTACCTGACTTTGTTTATGGAAGTGTCTTTCCAACATTGAGCGGTTGGAATGTCGGCAAATGCACGACTTATAGTTTTGTCATTGTATATCATACATTTCACGTCCAAAATTTTTGGTTTAATTAAATTAGATTCATTAATACTGTTTGAACTATTTTTAATCCACCACTTGAGAGATATATGATGCGCAATATTATAACGGTATGGGCTTCGTTGACTACAGTGTTGGTACCTTTAAAATTAAACTTTCGACCGGGTAGTTTGGCCGACAGTTTACCTGCAGTCTGCGTGGCTGTCAGGCCATTTTATTGTGCATTAAGTTAGTGTATATTAATAAATAATAAAAACCGGCCAAGTGCGAGTCGGACTCGCACCTACAAAATAAACGTACCTACAAAAAATTACTTTGTTTTTCATACAAATATATGAATAACAAAGTTATAGTTTGCGGTTACTGAAAAAGTGCTATAACTCAAAAACTACTGACTGTATTTCGTTCAAACCAATTTTGGTTGATAGTTTTTATTAAGATCTATAACATATATTTTTTTTAGATTTTTCACTTTGGTAGTTTAGAAATTACAGGGAGGCGGGACAGCACATTTCTAGCAACTTGTGTAAAGTTGTCTTACTCTAAAGATTGACTTTTGAGAAAAATGTGTTAGAAACCTCAATCTCATTTTTAAGGACCCTACTCTAATAGACACCCCACAAAGTGTAGGTTATCGCGAAAAATTTTATTTTTTTTTGTTTGCAGTTCCATGTATGGAGAACCAACTTCTAATATTTATTATTTTTTATTCTTTCTATAAAAATCTAAAGCCGGTTAAAATACATACAATCTACCTACCGAGTTTGAATGTGTAGTCCTTTAATAGTTTCGGAATAAACGCTGTGACATACGGACAGACAGACAGACAGACAGACAGAAACACGACAGAACAGATCAGAACAGACAGACAGACAGACAGACAGACATGACGAATCTATAAGGGTTCCGTTTTTTGCCATTCGGCTACGGAACCCTAAAAACACACACAATCTCAATTACTAGCACACACTAACAGTTCTTCTTTAATTGTTACAGAGCAACTATACGAAATTTCTCAAAAACCTGCACACGGAGCAGATCGCGAAGCTCCACGCTAAGAACCAGCATGAGTGCGACCTGCTGGAGGACCTGCGCACCTACACCATCAAGCGCTCAGCTATCGAGAAGTCTTACTCCGAGGTACGTATTGAACTTATACCAGGTTTATATCACGAACTGGTGTATAGAATGAGGAAGGTAAGTGGGTTCAGTTATGAACGGTGATGAAAGTTTTTCAAGACATAGCGTAACACAGTCCCTTAATCTACAATGATATTGGGCAATTAAAATAGTCGCTAATTATCATTGTATTCATTCAATTGATCGTGTAGGGAGCATCTAAAGGCTATTTCGTCGCTCAGGTATTTAGGGGGGAGTTTTACGTGTACTATCAATATCCAGTGCCTTATGGAGACGCATCAAAAATGGTTCAGGGGTTGGGAAAAACGAACTAGGCTTAAATATTTTTAATAATTTTCAGAAAAAAATAGGGATTCTTTGATGATTATTAAGGCGCGGCCCCACCGCGGTGCACGGAGAGACTACGCACGTGTATTAAGCTTCGCTTTGGAAGAAAATGTATGTGGTTGTGTCCACTGCAACCCACGGAGAGGCTACGCACGAATTGACGTCATTGATACATGCGTGGCTTGCTCGAATAGGCGGTTACATAGCTCAACGCTGTCAACGTGGGTCTACGTTTCCACGGGAGTACACGAATATGACCGTCGACTATGTACAGCTCACATATCGCAGCGTAGCCTCTCCGTGCGCCGTGCCACGCTATACATAGTCGTGTGTCATATTCGTGTATTCCAGTGGAAACGTAGGCCCACGTTGTCAAACAAATTAATACACGCAGCTAAAATGCGCCGCGTGCTCGTGCACAGCATGCACCGCGGTGGGGCCGCGCCTTTATTCTAGGTCTCAAGATAGAAAGAATGAGTATTGGTCTAAGAAAAAAATATTCCACTTTTCGGTAAAGCTGACAGCCGGCTCTAAAATCCGGCTTCAAAACCTAATTAGCACTAATAACTAAATATCAGTGAGGATTTAAATTCACATAAATTTGATTGCCACCTTTTACTGCATTCGACTAAAAATTCACGAAATCCAAAGAGATATCAGCCATTGACATTGTAATCCTATTTTTGGCGCTAGAATAAAAAATGCCGTCAATGGTTTGTACAGAGGTTGCCACTGCCACAAAAAGATAAAAAAAGTCCATTTAACTACAGATAAATGCCTGAATTTTGTAGCTGAAGGAATTATTAATAGACACTTTATTGACTGGTGAGTTCACTCTAAGTTAAATGACACTGGTATAAAGTTGCTTTTTCTATCAATTTGTATCTCTATTTGGAGATACGATAGTTATGACATGTTGTTGCATTTGAATGTTTTTAGTTCGGGTGTCTACCAAAACGATGTGAGTGGAAATATCGAAAATGTACATTTGTCCTTTATTTTAGTGCTATTTTAATAAGATAACATCGCGTACATTATATTTATTTCTTGGCACATATTATGCCTGCCTTCTTAAAAGTTACGTCTTTTATACTCTTTACTATAAGACGACAATTTGAGCTTAACTGTACCTACTTTTTAAGTTGTTCATTGAAGGTTATCTGAAATTATTAATTAGGACTTAAGACTGAACATTACATTATCAATCCAGCCAACAAATTGACTTACAAAGAAGATGATACAAGGTTACTTGTAAATTTCCAAAAATCCAAAAATTGCCAATGTCTCGGAAACCACTGAACTTTACTCAGAGGTAAGAGTGGCTTAATTTGTTGCTCTTGGGCTCTTCTATCACCTCCTTCCGGATATACGTCGAGTTACAAGTAACCCTGTATACAGTTGCCTGTTGTAAAGGTCAGTAGTACAATATAGTGTCAGTCTGATGTCTCCTAGCATAAACTATGACGTTAATGGAACAAATACAAAAGACACTTCAACAGTCGGATTATATTACACTTCATATACAATAGCTTGATTATTACACCTAGCGTTCTATGTAGAGCCGGCTTCTAGACTTACTCGGTGTACAAACGCCATCACATACAACCTACCACAATCTGTCAAATTTGATCAATGGATTTTCAACCTTATTACAATGGAGGTAGGGTAATGTTCGATTGGTAAAATTTGACAGATTCGTATACGTTGACCTGCTGTCGTCTGTACAGTACTGTGTGTAAGAAGATAATATTACGACAGAGTAAAAAACACTGGTTGATTGTCTTAGGATCAATTTGACCAAATTTGAACTATTCCTGGAGTTACTATACCAAGATTCCACAATCTTAATCTCGAGTAAATCAAAAGACATTTTGTCATCTAATCTGAAGTATGGAATAACTATACGCGAATAGACGGGTGAACGTTGAACGAATGTATTTCCCGGCAAAAAATATCACTCCAATACGGGACGGTATTTCAGCTAATGTTGTGTCAACTCGTTTTAGTCGTATATTCAGTCACGTCTGTCAATTGCTTAAATCATAATATCAGCTGATGGTAGTCCGCCATGTTAGAATAATACTAGAATAGTTTGCTATACCGCCAGAATTGGCGGTAAAAAATTAATTCCCTGTTAGTGAGCTGCTCTTGTATAAGTAGTTGGCAAAATAGAAATGTTGTTTATTTTGGAGGAAACAGCAATTTATTCTCGGGTTTATTCTCTTTATTCCAGTTTGGTCGAATTGGCCCTTAAAGTCGTAGTAGTTAATTTAGAGACGATGAGATTATTACACGAAAGTATTGATGTTTATTATACAATATATAAGTTAGTAAAATTCTTCATGCCAGTAAGTTAAGTTCCACAAACACATTCACCTTAAATTTCCCTATTTGAAGTTAAGCGCGTCGACAACACTTCAAGAGAAGTCTGTCCGAATTTTGCCTCGAGACGTGACTCGAATAACCCGTAAAAGAGTTGACATTTATATCGATTTATGATGACAAATAACCTGTTTTCCATATCGATTTGTTGAACTGAACCGGGTTTATATTTTTTGGTTCTGATAGATAGTAGGTATCAATATAAATTGGAGTGAGTGTTTTTCGCACAATCGGTTACGGCTTACTTCGACAGTTATAATAATTTTGTTATGTGGTGTACTACGTCTTTTCCACGTATTGTGTCCCATTTTAGTGTTTTACTGTAAAGCATTTTTTTTAATTAAGACTTGTGGACAGAATGACACTACCTGTACTTTATCTACCCTAAGCAACTACCTCTTAAGGTTGTCTCAGAATTAATGTAACAAAGTGGGTAACATTACATTTACAACTAGGTTCTGCCAGCGGCTCTGCCTGCTTCCCGAGGGAACTATTTCTCGTACCCGTAAAAAGTTATGTTTTTCCTCAGGGTCTATTCTATCTACGTACCAAATTTCATGAAAATCGGCTTACTGGTTTAGGCATGAAAGCGTAACAGACAGAGTTACTTTCGCATTTATAATATTAGTAGGGATTTGCAAAGCTAAAAGATTGAAAAGTACAAATTGTTCTATAAATCATATCTGATTGTACCAGCGACTGAGCTGCCATAAATACTGTATTTTTCTGAGCTTTTCGTTCGGCATGATGTCGTTTTATTTTCCATTCCGTCGCATCCCAGTTGTCAAATACCTTATCGATTTNTTGGCAAAATAGAAATGTTGTTTATTTTGGAGGAAACAGCAATTTATTCTCGGGTTTATTCTCTTTATTCCAGTTTGGTCGAATTGGCCCTTAAAGTCGTAGTAGTTAATTTAGAGACGATGAGATTATTACACGAAAGTATTGATGTTTATTATACAATATATAAGTTAGTAAAATTCTTCATGCCAGTAAGTTAAGTTCCACAAACACATTCACCTTAAATTTCCCTATTTGAAGTTAAGCGCGTCGACAACACTTCAAGAGAAGTCTGTCCGAATTTTGCCTCGAGACGTGACTCGAATAACCCGTAAAAGAGTTGACATTTATATCGATTTATGATGACAAATAACCTGTTTTCCATATCGATTTGTTGAACTGAACCGGGTTTATATTTTTTGGTTCTGATAGATAGTAGGTATCAATATAAATTGGAGTGAGTGTTTTTCGCACAATCGGTTACGGCTTACTTCGACAGTTATAATAATTTTGTTATGTGGTGTACTACGTCTTTTCCACGTATTGTGTCCCATTTTAGTGTTTTACTGTAAAGCATTTTTTTTAATTAAGACTTGTGGACAGAATGACACTACCTGTACTTTATCTACCCTAAGCAACTACCTCTTAAGGTTGTCTCAGAATTAATGTAACAAAGTGGGTAACATTACATTTACAACTAGGTTCTGCCAGCGGCTCTGCCTGCTTCCCGAGGGAACTATTTCTCGTACCCGTAAAAAGTTATGTTTTTCCTCAGGGTCTATTCTATCTACGTACCAAATTTCATGAAAATCGGCTTACTGGTTTAGGCATGAAAGCGTAACAGACAGAGTTACTTTCGCATTTATAATATTAGTAGGGATTTGCAAAGCTAAAAGATTGAAAAGTACAAATTGTTCTATAAATCATATCTGATTGTACCAGCGACTGAGCTGCCATAAATACTGTATTTTTCTGAGCTTTTCGTTCGGCATGATGTCGTTTTATTTTCCATTCCGTCGCATCCCAGTTGTCAAATACCTTATCGATTTTATTCTGACAAATGCAATTTGTTATTACCACTGTGTGCCAGGAACATTTTTACTGAAAATACAATACCTTTTCATTTGTGTTTTTATTCCCCAAACGGATTTACTTTAAAGTTAATTATCTGGAGTAATAAAAGTAATTAAATTCGGTTTTACGGTCCATTAAAAACTAATCTTGTTACTTAAATTAACCAATCTTTAATTCTATTTTTCATAGAAAATGGAAAGCTTACCTTTTTCTAATAAAAAAACATCGAGGTAAAATTATGAAATGCTTCGAAAAAATCCATTGCGGTATCCCGTTAGTACAGGTTAAATACTTTCTTCAATATTTACCTACATCGTATCATTTCAAAGTACTTTTCTGAGTAAATAAATATGAGTACACTGAGTTTAATAAATAACTACAGTTACAGAGAACGACAAAGTTAAATTCTAGAAGAGAAATACAGGATGAAATATAGAGCTTCAAAGTCCTTTGATTTAACTCAGAGAGCTAGCTTTGATAACTATAATGTTTGAAGTACGTAACATTTTTTAGTGGTTGATAGAAATATATTACAACATTTTTTTATAAAAAAGTGTATATTTATATTTATTATTTGACAGCAGATTCATGTTATCAGGTTGAAATTATTTTTTGATAATTATTTAAAACAGTTGTCAATACAGTTCATTTATTTAAGATTTAAAGATAAATTATTTACAATTAATTAAAATACATTTTTCTGTACATACATATTTACAAATAACTTATTATTTACTAATACATATAAAATAAAAATTATTGTCAATATAGTTGGCTGACTCACAATTGATGTATGCAGGCACAAACTTTTGAATTTCAAATATTATTGTATCAGGTTTTACATATTTTTATTTTTACCGTCATACATATTTTTTCATTAAGGTAGAGGTATAAAACGCAAAATATATATTTGTGCTTGCATTTTTAAGGGAAGTGTGATTGACATAATTCTAATATCAATACTTCATAATGCTATTATTTTTCTTTCTTTCATTTTTCAATTGCGTAAATAAAAAAAAATGAACTGATATGAATGAAAAGCACACAGATTTATTATTGCCTTAGAAACAGACATAGGGTAGGAAAAACATATTGTGGTTCTCCCTAATAAATAAAAGCAAAGAACAATTCATTTCTTAAAAATAATCCGTGAATGCTTTCACGAATGCCAGTGAAATACAGCAAAATTCATTATTCAAATGTGAACCCATCAAAAAACACAATATTAATGTAATTTTAAAACGTGGGAAGTGCTTCTGTAAATATTACAGTTTCCAAAGTAATTCAGCAACGTGTTTTTGATTTTCATATGCGCTGGGATATATTGATGCGGTCCACGACGGTAATTGTATTACACGTGGATAAAGCTGTGTGGGTGAACCGTGTGGGTGGATTTGTATGTGTGGGTGTCGGTAAGAGCACTCGTTCGTGGTATGAAGTGTCGGAAACTGTATGAAAGGTAATATGATAAATTATAGTTTTAATTTAATTGTTAGGGCGAATTGTAGGTACTAAGATTTGGTGATTGAGTGACTGAAAAATTATTCGTACTCATTCTTTTAACACGTGTGGTAGTGGTGAGTACTAGACTATGGCCTGTTTATTTAAAAATAAGCCTTGTTCATTGGCTGGTCAATTGCGGATTTTTTTTTCTTTAGAGAAGTGTAATTATTGTTTAACTATTTCTATGTTATCTCTTTTATATTTATTCATAATCCTGTAAATAAGGGTACATACATATTTTATTATTGTAAATACCCGATTAAAAAGAGACTTTTTATGATCCATCAACTTTTAACATATAATTTATCAAAAGTTAGTTCGATATTCAGTAATTTGTCTCTTGTCTTAATTATTACAATACTTCTAATTCCGCATTCTAATCTTGTAATACTGTAAGAAAACTTACATACAATAATATTTGTAGCTATATTATGAACTATCGTCAGCCTATACCTACAAAAGGTACAGGTTTCGCCTGAATTTAGAAGTCTATTTTTAAACCTGTCTCTGTGTGCGTGACTAACATATTCATGAGTCCTAGGGCAGTCCTATATGAATTCACGCTTAATTGAGATCAAATCAATGTCGCATTGTTGAATATTTAAATAGAGAATTTGATATTGGAATATCGTTTGGCTGTTGATTTGGTTAGTTTTATTTCGAATTTGATTTAAGAATTTATTTTCCGATTGTAGATTCTATTTTGTTTCGTTACATATTGATATTTTTCGCTCTCCATTATTTGAACACGGGTTTTCTCATAGAACAGAGAAAATAGTTTCTGTTCTGTGATTTTTCGACAGAAAGTGTTTTGAAAAATCGGCGAACTGTGAGTTGGGCTCGCGGATGAAGGGTTCCGTACCAGTATCTATGTAAAATACGAAAAAAAAAAACATGTTTATTGTATGGGGACACTCTTATATATTTATTTTTGTATTTGTTGTTATAGCGGTAACGCAAATACATCATTTGTGAAAATTTCAGCTTTCTAGCTGTCACGGTTTATGAGATACAGTCTGGAGACAGACAGACAGACAACGGAGGCTTTCTTTCTTTGGGTACGGAACCCTAAAAATGACAACGCTTCAATACGCTTAAGCTTAACCAAACAATGCCCACATAACTAGTAAGTACATACAAGTACTTAAATCCACAACAAGGATTATAAAAAACAAAACATGTTTGAACATTGTTCACAGAGTACATAAAACCGACCAATGTAAAACTCTGACGGCATGGTTTACCAACTATCCATAATTATTAAGCTCCTTCATCATAAGATTAAATATTGCATACCAACCTTCAAGGGAAATTAAACTCTATAGCGCTGAATTTAAGGATACATTTTCAGTAGCAAGTGCGGCAGTGTGTGATTCTATAAATTGCCTTGTGAAAGTCGCGGTTCAAACACAGCGTGATTGCTTAAAGGATCTTGTACAGCGTGTTATAATTGTATTTAATTAATAGCATTTGTTGCGCTTTAAGTAGATTCATAATAACATAGTATGAAACTAGCTTAACTATAATAATGTTACGGTTAGGAATGTCATCTTGCCTTCCAGTGAAAATAAGCAATGCACTATTTTATAAAGTCACCATCATAAATTTTTTGTGGAAAAGTCACACTAATAAAAAGCATTTCTAAACATATTTTTGACCGACTTCCCAAAGAGGAGGAGTCCTCAATACGTATAATAGTACTTTTTTGAAAATCTAACTTGGCGGAAGAACATGATAATTGAAAAAAAAATTATTAAAACCACCTTTAATATATTTTTGTCACTGACAATCATTTGGGTCGCCTTCCATTTAACGCGTTTTTGACGTGTCCGGTATAACTAATTCCCGCACCTGGATAAAATATAGAAGACAGTCACAAAACCGGTTTTCTAGTTATTATATATTATGTAAATATATATACACTTTTATCTTACCCCATACAATACTTATCCATCAAAGTAAGATCAGCTGAGTCGGTCCTCTCGCCGTAAAGATGTTCCTTCTCTGACGATTTTGAATCTCATTTAATCTGTCTATAGGAAAAGTATTCTATGTGGAGTCCTCGCCAATCCAATCAGGAGCAAGCTGGCTTCGCTGTGAAGATTGTCTGATCTCATCTTGTCCATACTATGTGGTGGTTGGTGCTTGTTAATCTATACTAATATTATAAAACGGTAAAATTGTAAGACTGTTTGTAGGGGGTAATCTCTGGAAATAATCAACCAATTTAAAAAAATATTTCACTGGTAGAAAGCTACATTATTCGTGAGTGCTATAGGCTATTTTATCCGGGTACGGGCAGTATTTCCCACGGGACGCGAGTGAAACCGCGGGAAAACGGCCAGTATATTATGTAGGGAGATTAATTTCCTGTATTAATGTAGCCTGTATTCTTATGGTTTTTATTTTTTGTTAAGAAAACAAAACTTATATTTGTTAAAGACAGTATGTAATTTTTTTAGAAAAAATAATCAAAAGTGTTTTTGACACCATTGGTTAATTAAATCATCAGTTTTAAAAAAAAACTTGCTTCAGAAAAAAATACTAAAACATTGACATAAAACATAGCGTGCATTTTAATAAATAGAGACACAAATAAACTCATTACACTAATGTTGATCATACCGGGAAATTGAACCAAAACCCTTTACTCGACAATACCACAAGACCACTGCACCAACTATGTTGTGAAAACTCATTTATAAAAGTAATGCACTCAAACAAATTAAGAAACAAAGCCTTACTTAGTACTTTTAAAATAATTAAATAATGAGACATCAAAGAAAAGGCTAGTTTTTTATAAAAACAAAAGACTGTTAAAGAACTCTTTGTCAAATATTAATTTTAGTAAAAAACTCTTTCTGCCTTCATTTCATAATGAGAAATTAAAAAATAGAAGCGCCACCGTTATGAGTATTTTATTTGCAACAAGGTAATGGAAAGGAAAAATATAAGCAGTGCAATAAAAGGTATTATTATGAAAAACTTTCTCGGAACTGACAAAGTTTTTCAGTACAAGTGCAAAGGTAAAATGTGTAATTTTTTGCACGTTTGAAAAGATAAGCCGGCTGTCTCTTCTATGTAATTTTATATATGCTTTTTACAATGTCTTTACACGTTTTTTAAATTATTTACCAATTTCATTGATACAATACCTGCAGTTTTCAATCTTTGGTTTAGTTTTTTTTCTTTTACCTGGAGCTACCAATTATAAACAACTATTAGGTAAAGCTTACCTTTTCTTTGCTGTGATTTTTGGCCGTGTAGCCACTGAAGCGGAGAATAGGCTGCGGTGGAAAAATATTAACCAATAGGATTGCTTTTAGATGACCTTTTTTCAGATTATAAGCAAGGCTAGTTGGATGGACCAATCAAACGCAGACTTGCCATCCAGCCATTGGTCGAAGTAGCTGTTACTATGTTACGAGTTCTATTCAACCTTACCTACAAATAAAGATCAAAGCAAGAAGTCCTACATCTAAAAACAAAAAAGTTTTAATAATGGTCCCCAAAATTTTATTTCCTAATCTCAACACATTTTTGTTTAAAAAAAACTTTTTTTAAGTCACTTTTTCCCCCTTTTTTTATTTCACTTTTCTGCGTCACAAGTAGCCTTTGTAGTTACTTATATGAAATTTTCCGCTTAATTATATAGGGAGAAGGTAACTTTGCAAAGTTTTTATACGTTTTCTTGGATTTTTGTAATATGCTTCGTCATTGGAAGGCAGGTACTCGGTCGTCATTGGATTCAAGTTATTTTATTTTGTATAGATTTAAAAGTAATGTGGCAAGCGTATATTTTTAGTGTGTGATAAAATTGGACGTATGTTTAATTAAAAAATATATGCAAAACTACGACATCGAAGATAGTTAGTGAAATAATATGTTAAAATCCAAAAGGTACCAATCTTTTAGCTTCGGTATAATCTTTTTTCGTAACCAACTTTATCTTCTATACCTATCTCATTAATTCGTATTTCCCGGAAAGCTGTTTGACAAAAACATTCCGAAATCCATACAAGAAATCTCGGTCGAAATTCACTTGAAACACAAAACCTCGACGTCAATTACGTCTATACTTATACGCGTATATATGTTGTACAAAAGAAACGTTGAAAGCGTGACGGTGTCGGTATACCAAAGCGTGTAACCGAAGCCGGGGGATCGCGTTGTTATGCCGAATGTCTGGCCGTACGTTCAGACAACAGTAGGTCAATCTATCCCATTCTGTCTTTGCCAATCAAACATTCACCTATAAGGTTGAAAATTTATTGAAGAAATTTGTCAGATTGAGGTAGGTTGACCTACTGTCGTCTGGAATTGATTATTGACGTAGTGGTTTGCTTGCCATTTAGTTAATAAAAAATACAAATAGGCATCTATAAATCAGCTTCATTCACACTTCTGTTAAAAATCTGATAAACTAAGTACGTACACAGTAACCTGTTCCCAATTTTAAATTGTACAGCGTAGTAATCTTTAATCCTCATATTAAAATCTATTGAGAATTTACTAATCCCCTCGAAGATGAAAACCTAAAAAAAATCTAATCTAAAATCTAAACTATATTAAGCAAAGTTTATACAAAAATGAGCATTGCATTACCACAGGTAAGAGCAACTCCTAACATTTTCTAAATCTTGTTTCCCTCAAGAAAGCCAATGGTGAAAGGTTTGAAATAAAATGATCGAGTTCTAGAATTTGCTTTAATAAACTTATTTAGAACGCGAACAGACGAACATAGGAAATAGACCAGGATTGATTTAGTTTACAAACCTTTTTTTTAGTTTTTTTCCATCACTTTCCGCTATAAAATGCAATGACATCCAGTTTGCTCTGTCGCCGCTGGAAGGATACAGAATTATCGGTTTTTTCAACGTATTTTTTATACTATTTTTCATTTTTGTAGCGTGACTTTTTGTCAAATGTCAGATGCATTTTGACTAAAGGAGTATGTTAGTTATTGAAGTGACATATAGGAGGAGACGGATTTTGTGATTGTATAATTAGGTACAGAGTAACAGTTTTGTTAGATAGATATATACTTTATTATATACGTAATTTGTATGTTTTTTTTTACATATTTTAAATCTCAAAATTAATTAGAGTAGGTGACACAACACAGTTTTCAAAAATACATTCATTATGCTTGTAAAGGTTTATTACGATATAGTGGAGGAAGTTTTATCGAATTTTCACTCTTAACTGTAGGGGGTTGTTCTCATTTTGATCCACGAAGTATTCCCAAAGTCATCCACGACAAAAATATTAAATTAAAATAAGAATTAAATCGTTTCTCAATTTGCCCCACGACCTTAAAATTGAAAAAGAATTTTGTATTTTCGAAAACAAATAATACAATGGGTTAGTTCTCAAATTGCTCCACACATTTTCGTCAAAGCATTATAAAAATAAATATTATATTTGGACAGCATTTTGTCAGTACAGTCAGCAGGAAAATCAGTTTTAAATCATGTGCGTTAGAATAAAAAATCAAACAGTGCAGTGATTCTCAATAACTTGTTATATTATCGTAATCAAAATATAATCAATTATAAAAATTAAAAATTAAAACTTTTTTTATTAAAAATAGTTAATACAAAAATCTGTCTTTTCTAATAACACATTCTGTCGATATGCTGAAGAAAAACAGTTTGTGCATAACTAAGTGATAACATTTAAGCAATCATCTCCGTAGACTTCTGCCATCCTGGTACTTGTCGTAACAAATAATGATTCAATTTCAACCCTTTATATTTATTTGTGACCATTATTTCGCTAAGGTAAGTCGCCTTATACATCTACTTCCAATTCAGTTATGATTCCCTAGTACTTATAGTTGAATGTCCATCGATAT
>NWSH02000323.1:4159055-4190960 GCA_002382865.2 Heliothis virescens
ATATTTAATACGAAACCTTTATGCTGATCTTAATGTTTCATCGTATATGCGTTTAAAAGAATAAACCACTTATCCTTATTCAGTTGTCACGATGCATAACATTTTTATACCGACTGTACCTCAGCAAGATGTTATGGAAGAAAATGAAACTTTAATATTTTAATATTTCGTTGCTTTTTACGTGGGGAACATTGAGACATAAAAATATTTAAAATAATTTTCTATTTAAATTATTCGTGGAGCAAAATGAAACTTAAAGTACCTTTTTACTGTAATATTTATTTATAAATAGAAAAGCCGTGGATGCATTTGAGAATCGATGTTCGTGTTTCAAAAGTTTGCGAAACAAAAGAATGGAGCAAAATGCAAACAACCCCTGTAGGTATACTTGATTTCATTATAACGCCTACCAGCTTAGTAATCAGAAAGCCCACACATACACATCAGAGTGAATACCTGGTGATTAATAATAACTCAACAATTATAGTTTCATGCATAGATAAATACGTATAAAAATACATCATTTCTCTTAGAAATCATTAACTAAAACACACACCCACAGGTCCCATCATCATCTGCGTAGCCTTTTCCCAACTACGTTGTGGTCGGCTTCCAGTCTCACCGGATGCAGCTGAGTTCCATATGAAACCTGTGAAACTGGCTGTAAAACTCATAAATCAAATGTGATTTATTTGCATTATATTGCAATTGTTCCTAATTGTTGAATTAAAAATTAATAATAAAATATAATTATTTAGTACGAAACTTTAAAATGCCCTACTTAATATACAAAGGCTAATATACTATACATTACTTTTTAACTCGTAACAAATATACAAAATTATTTTCACATTTTTTTTTAAAGCATTTATTAAAAGTAGGCTGAAAACAGCACTCTCTGATTCAAAATTACATGAGACAGCCACAAAAACGCCCGCCCTTCACCACTTCCTATGTGTTATTGCTGGGAAGGAATAATATTACTGAAGATTGGTATAGATACGCTTTAGTATAATGCTCTAAGTGCTCATTAATTGCAGTGTTTACACTGACCTTTCACCGGTAATTATAATTACTCCGTACTCCGTCTATCTAATCTCGCTGTCACGCATCTCATCTGATCATGCTAGATAATTGACATTAGATACCCGCACCTACCTACATACCTCGGCCATCTAATGTCATATTGGTTAATCCATATTATTCTGTCCAGTGATCCACAGCAGCTGACCTGATATTGATATAGTTAGGAGTCTAAAGTACAGACGACAGCAGGTCAACGTAAACGAATCTGTCAAATTTTACGAATCGAATATTAATCTTACACTATTGTGATAAGGTTGAAAATCAATTGCAGAAATTTGACAGATTATGGTAACTTGATGTGCTGTCGTCTGTACATTAAGTGCCAGTTACAGAGAGTCAGGATATAGTTTTAGAGTGCCATAGAAAAGTAGTTAAAATTAATAGCATTTTATAGTCGAACTGTCATATAGCCATCTAAAAATTTTTCGGGAACCTCTGAAACTGTGGCTTAGTATTGGATTTCAAGTTATTTGTAAAATGATTATTGTTGCTTATATGTTAATTTAAAAACAAATCGAAATAAAAACTTGCAGTTTCATAATTTAGTTAAAAATAACTGGTAAAATGTAGAATAGGTCCATACTCAACCTTTTAAGAAACACGTGTAATGTAACATATAAATCCGTTCAATATAAAGATATCAACTGTGATGTAAGCCCACACGCATCGCTAAATATTAACGTCAAGTCAGTCAAGTATATAAAGTTATTTTAGCCTGTACTTTATTATGTACCTACGCAACTGTCTAGACGGAATATTATATTTCTAATTTTACCTGTAACTTGTCTTGAATATAATAATAAATTGAATAACTTCTTATAAATAACCTCGGTTGATTATAGTTAGAATTCTATAAAGATATCTAATTTTCGATACTAAGGCCCGTTTACACATTGCGATTTCATTGCCCGTTGCTTGCCATTTTATTGCAGCAAGATGCTACTTTCACTGTGTAAACGTAATCGCGCTATAGGTAAATGGTCGCCTGTCCTGCAATAAAATGGCATGCAACGGGCAATGAAATCGCAATGTGTAAATGGGCCTTTACAATAGTATAATAGCTGTTCCCGCGGTTTCACCCGCATCCCGTGAATTACTTAGGAAAACATCTTGAAGAAACCTAGTCTTAAGTTTGGAATTGCCAATCAACCTTGATCACGCGTAGTGATTGACGCGCAATCCCTCTCTGTATTTGAAGCGGCCTGTGCCTTGCAATGGGTCAGTAATGACACAATAAATATATCTTTAACAACCAATATAATTCCACTGAAAAGGCTACAAAGTTCCAGAACCACAATTTCACTGTCACTGCATTTTAAAATAAAATTTTAGTTTAAAATCACAAGTTCCCAGTAAATATTATCTGAATGCATTTCTGTTAGAAAAGTCCCTTCAAACGTTATAAAGTATATTATGAACGTAAGCTTGGCTGATATTTCAAGTATTTCTTTCAGAGGAACAACGAGACACACTTGTATGCAATATTATCTTATACTGAGATAATATTTTGTATGGAATATGGAAGGAATGCTCAATTTTAGGAGAATAATATCTGTTTCTAATGTTTAGGATAGCAGGAAAATTTAAGTTAAAAGGATTCTCTAAAAGTCTCTCTATCTGAGAATAGATTTTCATGAAACTAGCAATGAAATAAAGTTCTATATAAAGTCCTTTGTTAGAAAATACTGAAATAAAGTTTATTCCTATTCTTAATGATAAAGTTTATATATGAGAATAACAGCTAGTTTATCTTATCTTTCTACGAAGGCACTTTTTTGTTTCTATTATCAAAGAGAGCTCGTTAAGTAGTATAAACGACATCATATTTATCAACCTACCCGAATCTGTCAAATTTTGCTAATCGAACATTAACCTTCCACTATAGTGGTAAGGTTAAAAATCTATTGAAGAAAATTGACTAATTGTGGCAGGCTGGTGTGCTGTCGTCTGTTCAATGTAACATTATCTTCTGCAATAGACTTGTTATTCTAATCTTATAATGAGCTGTCTAATAAGATGTCAAAGCCATTAATACGCCTATTTTGCTCTTGCATTCACATTGTACCTAAGTACGTTCAAGTTAGGTCCTAATTTCATATGTAAGTTAATACTAAATGATGCATCATATTGTTACTCGGTTACAAAAGACATGTGAGTGACGGCGCCTTTGTACCCCGAGGGCTGCAATGTCTACATCTTATTTACTGCATACATACATAAGGGCGTATCAAGTTTTATATGTATAATATTTTCGGACTTTCTAGTAGAATGTTCTAGATAGTCTTTTGTTTATGGTAGAGGTTAGGTGTACGAATAAATTTGTTCGACGTTCGAAACTTGAATGCGGTTCTTTTGTTTTTGTAACAAAAGAACAACGCAGATTTACACTGACTTATTATATAACAGTATGGGAATGCATTTTTGGAAAGACAACGCTAACATTTGCTTGTTCAATAACAAAATGATGATATCTAAAATTTTGACACGAATCTCTAACTTACAAATAGTTCAAAGCAACTTTGTTTTTACAAAAAAATAATCATCAATTTGCCTTAACATAAAACCTTAAATGACAGCCACTGCGCCACACGTTTTCCCGTAAAAATACTAACACATTTTGCCTATATTGGTTATAAAATCGGGCAAAGGGCGTACGTGCGTAAAACCTGTGGACGTTTATTAAATCATTTAGCGGTCAGTTTTGTTCCGCGAAATCATCGGCCTTGGGCAAGTTAATGCATTTACTGCAACGTAACACTCGCTTGCCATTTTCCCCTTGAAAATTCCGATGGAAAAAGTCGGGAATATTGAATTAAAGCTTCCTGCTTTAATGCTAGTGACGTTGTAAGCTGTCAACAACTTAATTTGCTTTGCGATTGTATAGAAAATAAAGAGGAAAAACTATAATAGGTACTTGTTACTGGTTACTAAGTTATTTATCGGCTCTGTGGGGACTTTATATGGTTTTAAAAAATGCCTTGCATACCTACTTAGAACTAATATAGATCCAAGTTATTTGAAAAGAAAGATCGTATACATATGAAAACATAATAAAGTATTACTGTCTATTTTTGTTTAAAGGTTTATCAAATATACATGTTTATATTTATGTTTTATATCGACATTTAACTAAAACGCAACATGATTCATTCATATGGAAGCTTCATGGACTAAAATGCAATAATAATTCTGCACTGAAACATGGTATGTTGAGCGAATAACATGATTTCCAACGAACGCATTTTGCTGTAAATAATCACCTAATAAATTTTCAGTAATTCAAAGAACGCAGTATTCATTGCAGGTAAAGTAGATTTAGTTATTTGGTGGAATTTTCAGCGAATTGTTCGACCAGGTACAGAGAACAGTACATCAAGTCACCACAATCTGTCAAATTTCTGCAATAGATTTTCAACCTTATCGCAATGGCGGTAGGTTAATGTTTGATGGTATTTGAAAGATTCGGGTACCTGCTGTTGTCTGTACAATGAAGCCGCTATAGTCGTCATTATTCCGACAGTTGGGCTGGTTAGCTGAATTCCTGGCTGCTACGCTTCATGCACTAATTAATCACGGCTATTTTAGGAATAATTTTCGTTCTTTGGAAAGCGGTCAGTGCTGTGAGAGTATTATGTTAAAATAGTTTTGTAATTTCAATTCACCTGCATTTAGAGCCCTCGTATTGCAATATTTTGTGGTGAATTTCTATATTTAATCCTATCCGTTGGTGCCATATTATATAGAAACACAGATTATAGAAATCTATAGTCAATATTTTGATATGGAGATGAATGACAATGTGTACCTTATATTGATCAGCCATCCATTTAAAATAAACTGTCTACTAAGTATCGGTCGATAGTTTAGTTTACAGTGTGCTTATGTTGATACTCCTATCTAAAATGGCGTGAAGATTTACGGCCGTTCCCAATAACCTATCTAACTCTGGATTTGCTTACCAGAGATAGAAATTTGACATTACTTGTATGGGGCTAATGTCAAAATTCTATCAATAGTAAGCAAATCCAGAGATAGACAGAATATTGATTTCCGCAGTTAGTCAACAGATTTTTGATGCCTACTAGCGCTCCTAATGATAACTTAAAGGCCCGAATCTATACCAGTATTGTTAAACTGAAGAGTTTGTTTGTTTCGCTAAAAGCACAAAAAACACGTTTATTGCTGGATAACTAATTTTCTAGAGACTACCTATACATATCTACTGATCTGGATACAAATAGGGGAAAACGAGGGCTATAAAAAGCTTTATATAAACTCGAAATATTTGTCAATAAGCCTGATTGACGACTGTTCAATCAGCCACGGTGACAATTAGATATTTTATTAATTTTATAGTATTTTCGCTTTATGGTATGTTCCCTGGCAGTTCTAATTTTCCCATCCCAATACAGGTTGGCGCAAGTTACTGAATCGACAAAAAATGATGCAGATTAGCAGCCATATTTAAATTTTGCAAGTCCGATTCCATTGTCTTAACTAATCGATAAGACATTATAAAATAATCGATTAAATTTCGTTAAGTAACATCACTATGACTATCAGTTATGAACTGTCAGGGAACTCATCTAAAAGCGAACATACTATAATTCCGGATTAGCTGATCATTTCGCTAATGTTATTATCAAAGTGGAATTCCAGCATGCAGTGACGTATACCACGTAAATTGATATCGATGACGTCACGAGTGATCCGTGACGTGTTAATAGATTGCTACCTGATATCCTTGGGTATGTCACAGATACCTACTATTATGTTATAGTATTGTATATGGTTTAAATGGATGCCCTAATCGGTTGGTTATGTATCGCGGTTAGGTTGGAGATATGTTAAATTATTACGTCGGTATTGGTACTATATAATATAGCCCTACCACTTAGTGTTAATTAACCTTATTTACTTAGTATCTTGGCGATAGTGTATTGTTTAATTATGTAATTTTCTTTCTTAATCACTGATATTATACAGGTTAAAGTTTGCAAGTTTGTGAGTGCATGAATGTAACAGCTGAGACGGCTGCACGGATTTAATCATACTTAGCAGTAATGTAGCTTATACATCACATGACATATTAAACTGCTGCTGGCGAAAACTAGTCACAGTTTTTTATTTGGTAAATATGAAGTTATCTTCCTAATCTATACCTAGATACTAATATTATAAAGCTGAAGAGTTTGTTTGTTTGAACGCACTAATCTCAGGAACTACTGGTCCGATTTTAAAAATTATTTCTGTGTTAGATAGCCCTTTTATCGAGAAAGGCTATAGGCTACTTTTTATCCGGGTGCGCTCAGTAGTTCCCACGGGAAAGCGGATGAAACCGCTGGCGGAAGCTAGTAATTACTATAAGAGAACTTATTTCTCTAAGCGCTGCCTTCTCGATTACCTATATCAACAAGAAACTTTAAACGATACTACGCATTATAAATCAAACAGCTCAAATTTTGTTTACGAGTGACATTATCGAAAACTGTTTATCGAAGTTGGCATATTGGAAGGGCGTAAAATTCCTAACTCCCTATACAAATGTACTGCGCTGCGCCCGTCTGTATGTTTAACAAGTTCGGGAAAAAATCACAATTTTAAACGTTTTTTTTTTCATGTTCCTTTAGTTTTGCTGGCAGTATACAAACTTGTTACGGCACTATTTCTGTCCTCTTTTGACGAATAAAATTTCCACGTTCTATTTTTCGCTGAAGAACTTAGGATTGAGGAAGTTTGAAATGTCGTTCGCAGTTTAAATAATAAAATATATACAGCATGACATATATGAGTACTTAATGGCGTCCAAGGCCGATTGTGTCCGACTTTTCTCATGTAAAGAAATCAGCCAGCTGAACAGGACATATTATAGTACACAAGTATAAGTAAACTATATAAATAATACTCTGCTTCAACATTAATTGCTGAAAAAATATTCCTCAGAAATATTTTTTTAGGCTCAATTTTTGCCTACAAAAAGGTATTATTACTCAAACTTTCGTTTTAGTTACAACTATGTCACCAATTAAACTTTAGTTACTAATAACATGTTATTAAAAATTCAAATGTATCCTCTATACGATATATACAGTACAAAAATTGAATTCTTAAGAACTTAAACCTATATAAAATCCGTTCGTGAACAAACTAATTTCAGGATGTACTTTTAGTTACACGTTGCACGGGTTGCAGCATACGTGTTTACTCTCACTGCAATCCTCCGGCTTCCTCCAACTCGATTGTAATTAGATGTGCGATCACTCGATACAGCTTGTAATTCATATCGATTGAAGTATCGACGGCATTTTCTAGCCTTTTCCTAACGATTTTCTCATGTAATTCGATATGCGGTTACTCATTACAGCGTCCAACTATATCGATTAAAGTATCGTTGGCATTTTTTTTTAACCTTTTCCAACTGTGTTTGGATCGAGTACGATCTAACTTGATGGTGATGTGTACCAGTGACTGCCTATCTAACTGCCGCAGGCTAATTACTTAGGCTGAAAATCAGACTTCTTTACTTCTACTACCTACTCATACCTAATGCCTTAAAAATGTACAGAGGAATCTAAGAGAGTTTCTTAACTTTTAATCGGTCAACTCGTGCTGGTATTGCATACCTTTTTCTTTCCAAGGAAAATCGTCAGATGACTCCTCCCGCTGTGTATGGAGGGAGAGTCAGACTTATACTGACTAAAACACACCGTGTTCCTTCCTGAACCCTTTGTGTACCAGGGCCGCGGTAACTCTTTCGAACAATCCCGCAGCTCCGCAGTATAGCATAGCCGGGAGTGGGAAACCACATGTACAGCTACACATATTGATATATTATGTGTAGATAGGTACATCGAATGATCGGAAATGGGATGTTGACACATTATTACGTGTTGAGGCTGAACTGCCCTGACTGGCCGCTTTCTGTTTATCGAGTAGTTTGATTGAACAGCTAATACTAGACTTAATGTACTCTGTAATCGATTCAGATTTGAACTCTATTAGAATATTAGCCGGGCAATTTTATGTCTTCCGTTTTTAAATTGAATTGTATAGCAATGAATTTACAGTCAAGTTTTCCGAATTTCGATTTTTTTTGTAGAACTTATACTATATATTTAAATTATACATTATTAATACTTAAAATAACCTAATCTATTAAATTCAGAGTATTTCATACTGACACCACCACGTTAAATAAAAGTACATAACTTAAAATACCACAACAAAACTATAATTAAGTCCTAATTGACCTGTTAGGTAATTTTGACAACGCTCCTTATAGCAACTCGTCATTTTGGCGACCAATTCGACAGTTAATATTGATGGAACTCCGAACTGACCACCGGCGAATGGCAAGTCCCGATATCGACTATCACTATCGTAATATCGTAATTACTTATCGGCCACAGCATACCACAGTGATCACTGCATATATTACTACTATTTTAGTTCAGATGCCAACAGCTGATTATCATGGCTCAAAGCAGTTTGTACCACAAAGGACTGTGGTTGGCTATGCAGCTGTTTGGTCAATTGATGCTGATAGCCTCCTCATTGCCTTATGAGAGATCTGATTGATAAATGAACCATCCAGACTAAACAGCGTTTGAGTTTCAGTTAAAATAGAAAAAGGATTTAATGTGATTCCTTATACGGTTTTTAGAACAAAGTTATAGTTAATATATAAGATCTGTAGCATTTCCTGTAAATGAAAAAAAAAATATCCAGGTTCGTGAAATTTCTTCACAAGGAATTTGCTACCTGGTTGTTAATTTAGTGAAATAATGGTAATAATGGCATCATTGCCGATTGTCGATCACGGCGACTGTTCTCATATAAGAAGATCAGCCAGCTGCGTAGGACATATTATAGCGCAGAAGCATTTGCAGACACAGCACTCCCTATTCCCTCACTCTCATAGCCCGATAGGACGGATACCCGATACAACCGGAAAGAAATCAAGCGTAGGACCGAAATTAACGTGCGCTCCGATATACGGGTGTATTTATCACCAACTTCCAGAATCCGGGCTGCTTTGTGAAAGTTAAAACCCACAGAGCGATTTCGGCCAGAGGTGGGAATCGAACGGAATTGCACTATGCGACCCAAAACAGACTAGACCAAACCAAACTAGACCCAAAACAAACTAGTTAATACGATAAAGGGATGATAACATTTCATCCAAAACGCTACAAATTGAATTATACAGCCGATGGACTAATATGATTTATTAGTGACATCCGATTAGAATTTACAAGTAAATTAAATTAATATTCTCTTTGATAAAATAACATGGTAACGATTGATTCCGCGAAATTTCGATGAAAGCTGGTACAGTATATTTGAGCGCGCAATCAAACGTCAAACCAACACATCATATTTGGGAATATTGTGGTATTAAACTTGCATGGTGTAAATTATTTGACGTTACGGTGTTGCAGACAAATATTGGTGAGCATTCACGTCAAGTTTATATTAGTTAGTAATTATTTGAATGTAGTGTGTCTTCGTATTAAATAATTAATAATGGCTATTCTATTGCATTTGATTTGTTCATTTAACTGAAATATAATTTTTACTCAAAGTTTCCCATGTTGAACAAATAAGAATAAGGAAAAACTACTTACTAAAACATAATACAGAAGATGACGTAAAGACAGAAAAATATAAACCAAGCGATTGATTATACAAAAAGAATCAGTTAACATAAAAACCTTCTTAAAACTTAACCATTTATTAATTTATCTATCATATGTTTTATTTTTACTGCCCACAAAATTAGAAGTAAAAATTCAACAAAATATTCAAAACATTTCCTCCTCACGCAGAATATTTTCACATTCAAAAGCGCAGCTCAGTCTGGCTAAGAATGAACGAACAATGCTGCAAGTTCCCACATCTCTTTAGCTATGTATATGCCGTGTATTTGCTTCTGTAAGCTGCATTCATTACACACACGGAATTACTTAACTACGCTTTTCTTAGATACACTTAAAAAAAATTGTTTCGTCATCATCACTACAAAAGAAAACCTTAGAAAGTACAGACGTCAGCACATTAAGCAAATTTCCCAATCAACTTGAAACCTTATACATTAGAGATATANAACGCTCCTTATAGCAACTCGTCATTTTGGCGACCAATTCGACAGTTAATATTGATGGAACTCCGAACTGACCACCGGCGAATGGCAAGTCCCGATATCGACTATCACTATCGTAATATCGTAATTACTTATCGGCCACAGCATACCACAGTGATCACTGCATATATTACTACTATTTTAGTTCAGATGCCAACAGCTGATTATCATGGCTCAAAGCAGTTTGTACCACAAAGGACTGTGGTTGGCTATGCAGCTGTTTGGTCAATTGATGCTGATAGCCTCCTCATTGCCTTATGAGAGATCTGATTGATAAATGAACCATCCAGACTAAACAGCGTTTGAGTTTCAGTTAAAATAGAAAAAGGATTTAATGTGATTCCTTATACGGTTTTTAGAACAAAGTTATAGTTAATATATAAGATCTGTAGCATTTCCTGTAAATGAAAAAAAAAATATCCAGGTTCGTGAAATTTCTTCACAAGGAATTTGCTACCTGGTTGTTAATTTAGTGAAATAATGGTAATAATGGCATCATTGCCGATTGTCGATCACGGCGACTGTTCTCATATAAGAAGATCAGCCAGCTGCGTAGGACATATTATAGCGCAGAAGCATTTGCAGACACAGCACTCCCTATTCCCTCACTCTCATAGCCCGATAGGACGGATACCCGATACAACCGGAAAGAAATCAAGCGTAGGACCGAAATTAACGTGCGCTCCGATATACGGGTGTATTTATCACCAACTTCCAGAATCCGGGCTGCTTTGTGAAAGTTAAAACCCACAGAGCGATTTCGGCCAGAGGTGGGAATCGAACGGAATTGCACTATGCGACCCAAAACAGACTAGACCAAACCAAACTAGACCCAAAACAAACTAGTTAATACGATAAAGGGATGATAACATTTCATCCAAAACGCTACAAATTGAATTATACAGCCGATGGACTAATATGATTTATTAGTGACATCCGATTAGAATTTACAAGTAAATTAAATTAATATTCTCTTTGATAAAATAACATGGTAACGATTGATTCCGCGAAATTTCGATGAAAGCTGGTACAGTATATTTGAGCGCGCAATCAAACGTCAAACCAACACATCATATTTGGGAATATTGTGGTATTAAACTTGCATGGTGTAAATTATTTGACGTTACGGTGTTGCAGACAAATATTGGTGAGCATTCACGTCAAGTTTATATTAGTTAGTAATTATTTGAATGTAGTGTGTCTTCGTATTAAATAATTAATAATGGCTATTCTATTGCATTTGATTTGTTCATTTAACTGAAATATAATTTTTACTCAAAGTTTCCCATGTTGAACAAATAAGAATAAGGAAAAACTACTTACTAAAACATAATACAGAAGATGACGTAAAGACAGAAAAATATAAACCAAGCGATTGATTATACAAAAAGAATCAGTTAACATAAAAACCTTCTTAAAACTTAACCATTTATTAATTTATCTATCATATGTTTTATTTTTACTGCCCACAAAATTAGAAGTAAAAATTCAACAAAATATTCAAAACATTTCCTCCTCACGCAGAATATTTTCACATTCAAAAGCGCAGCTCAGTCTGGCTAAGAATGAACGAACAATGCTGCAAGTTCCCACATCTCTTTAGCTATGTATATGCCGTGTATTTGCTTCTGTAAGCTGCATTCATTACACACACGGAATTACTTAACTACGCTTTTCTTAGATACACTTAAAAAAAATTGTTTCGTCATCATCACTACAAAAGAAAACCTTAGAAAGTACAGACGTCAGCACATTAAGCAAATTTCCCAATCAACTTGAAACCTTATACATTAGAGATATATTTTATTTTAGTTTGTATATATTAGTAATTAATAGTAGTTTTAAGTTTGTATATGTTTATAAGTAGGCTTAGTATGTATAAATTGTAAAACTTTAACTTAAATAAAATCTTCAAAGGAAATTCGTCATTAGAGATAAAGATGAAAATACATATATTCGTGTTATCGCCACACTCTTCATTTTGACAGTTAAACAATGATAGTTACAAAAGTAATACTCACTCTCCTTAAGACTAGATTCCACCGGCGCAGTGTTCGACGCTGCATACCTACTGCACAAATGTTTCTTCTGATCTACTAGTTCTAGTAAATAGTAACAAATTGCGTGCGAACATTTCTTAATTATTAAAACTGCAACTTTTTGCAAACATATACGGATACGTTGACATTGTTTTTTACTCAAAAATCTGATCAGTTTTGTCCACTTTGAACAATTTAGTCAGAATCTCACTTGTAATTTAATTACCTACTTTTTAGGGTCCCGTACCCCAAGGGTAAAACGGGACCTTATGAAAAACAAAGTTTTTTTTTTTTTGCCGTAAAATGTATCTATATTGGCTAGTTGCAGGTAATAGTTCATTATTCATAGATAATGGTACCCTTCGTTTGCAAGTCCAGTTGGACTTGACTTGCACTTGGCCGGTTTTTATTATAAAACAATACCGCAATTCTTGAGTAACTCGCGACTAATAATCCCGAATGCGTCGTTTGGTCGGCATTTGTTTCTGAGCAGCTACAGTCTTCATTGTTATACCTTCCAGACCTCTTACACTGGCTATTGTTTGACGCTAGTTCGTGAACTAGGGTTTCAAGACCTGCTAGCGAAGTTTTTTATATCTAAAATAGGTTTTATAGAGATTTTTTTATTGTTTTATGTTACTATAAGGCGAAGGTCAGACGATGTAACTAATACCAAGTTTGAAGTTATACAATTTTTATACATACGTGTATCAATTAACTACTATCTAGTTATTAATCATTTAAAACTGGTTTGAATATTTTTTTCTTCTAACTACAAAATTATAAAGTTGACAGTTACAAACGCTGTAACAGAAAGCTTCCAATTTCAAGTTGTTTCGCCTACGAGCTACGCCGTAGCCGTAGCAAGTTTCGTAGCATCGCGGATCGGATCTACATAATATTCAAGTGACATGTATTGCAACTTTGTTCAATTGAGTCACTTGACGTGATTGAGTTAAACAAAGTTCTATAATATAATCCTTGATGCAAAATTTTAATTGCAGAGTAGTAGTTTAATTACTATTAAAATATGAAAACAACCAGTGGTAATGTCGAGTGTAAAATACATAGACGATGGTAAACGGAATTAAATTACAAGTACGAAGTTGATCCGTAAAAGTTAGTTTTCATCTGGTCTTTTTAATATTCAAGCAAACTATTCATGTCTTATAATTATAAAAAAACTTCTTGAACTACAATATGGCTAAACTCAGCATGTCATAGGAAGTTATTTGAAATGTTTAGAGTGATTGCACAAAATAAAATATTTTCTTTTACCCTCCCGCCGAGCGACGCGCCGCGAGACACCGCCTCTGCATTCATGATAGCCTGGTACTTCCCAGTTCATTACACTACGTTATATACTTGTTTTGTATTTTTATATATAAGTCTTCTAACTTAAACATATTAAAATTTGTGTCTAATAAGCATGGTATACAATATGTATGTACACACAATTTTTTTTTATCAATTAATAATTATATTTTTATATTCACAAATGCCCAGGCTGCAAGTACTTTTAACAATTTATAATAAATCATCATCCTTTCTCAAAAATTTTATTTAGAGGTAGATAGATGTTGGCTACAAATATCCCTTCGAGTACCTAATGAACACAAATACATACCTACACATACTAAGCTATGTATTTATATTCTCTTTCTTCCTAGTTTAAAAATATCAGAAGGTATTACATACTTAGGATCAAACCTTTTGAGTGCGACGCAAGAACATGTTATTATGATCCGTACGCCCCATGACCGCAGGATCTCGTCGCACCCGATCGGATTAAATGCCTTTTGATACGCCAGCCTTCCCTGAAAGGCTGACACTATACTCACTATACCGATATAAGAGGATTTAGGAAATAAAATGTCTGGGAACTGAAACTAAAAGGCTGGAAGAAATTACTTTATATATACTAATTGGAATTTTTTATGGTCATGGCTGGCTTTAAAATTAGAAGAGACGTCTTAGTTACTAGTAAAACACGCTTTTACATGTGCACGTAAAAGCCCAAGACCTTTCTAAAAAGTTCGAACACGGATATGATACGATGGTCCATCATGAAGTTCCAGTTCATATTTTCCGGCTCCATCATAATATCAGTTCGACAGTATCATATTACTATATTGTCATTAGAACTACATACAACTGCCAATTTTCATGGCGCTACGATCCTTGGAAGATGGTTAAATTATTAACATTACATTTGGTAGGTCGACCTAATAAAAGCGTGTTAAAAAAATATCTATAATAGTGCTCTTTTTACCCAACCCTTCATCTATAAATAAAAAATCTATCAAACACATAATCAAAATAATAGAAACGAGTCAGAGCAAAACTATTCCTCGAGATACACCCAGCAATTACAGAATTATTCGATGCAAATAATTTCCAGAACATTCCCGTACCGTCTACACGTGTGCGCTAATTGCCTTAGCATATATTCCTGTTTCCCGGAACCATTCTCGCATTGCTGACACGTGTTAGAAATTTCCAATACCTTGAAAACGTCGGCGAAATATCGTATGTTTGTATTGGTAGTTATTGCGTGGTGCATACAGCGAGCCTGCGGCTTGGCGCTTCGTTGCGTTTCTAAATATTTGACGCCTGCCCATGTATGCGAGCCTGGTAGCTGGTATTGACATGAATTATTTGAAATTGAAATTTTGGTTTAATTAATACAACAAATTGCGTTAATTGGAATTGTTTTGACTTTATCGCTCAGCGATACTTCTTTTTGGTAGGTCTTCTCGCAGTTCAGCTGAGAGGCTGTTTACTGCTTAACTGGACAAGTCCCTGTGGATGCCTTGAATTTAACGCCCCTAGCCAGGGCAAAAACGCAGCGATACGGTTATGACAGCGCTGTTATACTCGTGTTTTTTTGACACATTCTGAGCCGCAAAAATCTGTCGCTCGGTTTGAAATGACAGCCATGGTGCCGGTAGTTGTCAAATACGTGACACCGCTGTTACGAGCTAGTGATGTCGTTTGCAAAACCTGATCGATGTGATACTTCTTCATGAGAAGAAGTGAAAGAGAATGATAGAAGTAGCCCGTGGAACGTATGTTTTGGCGAACTGTCTGTCTATTTGAAATTAGACTTTTAACTTAGCACGAGTTTCACAGGTTCTACATAAAGTTCTAGATTTACACTATCTGTCAGATAGCTATTTAAACTTTATCTGGAACCTGTCAAACTGTCCTTTAGACTTTCAAATAGAAGGTAACAATGACGATGGTTCCCTAAGAATTACAACAAAAAATATTTAAAACCAACACATCAGATTTATAATTGTACATGTACATATAAAGCAGTATTCAAAGCCCCTTTTGAAACTAACACTAAGTAGTTGTTGGTTGAAACGTCAAAGTTTCTCGAGTGAGGGACCGACCAAATCGAACAGCTCGGAAACTTAGGTTTGTATCAAGTCTTGTGCAACTCACGTACTTAGAGAACTGCCTCTTTTGACGCTTATGATGCAGTAATGAGATGCGCATTCAATCCTACTAATATTATAAATAATAATTAGTGTATACAGGGATAATCGTCGGTTTTGTGTCGCCATATCATTAATGTTGTCTCAAAAGGGCTTCAGCGTGTTGGCTTCGGCCCCACGTTCGCCTTCCAAAAAGCCGGGACTCTATAGTCCCGTGGTCTGGTTCGAGACATACAAAATAATAATAATAAAACCTTTATTGTCAGGCTACTTTGGCCCACAGATAAACACCTCAAGGATTAACATACATATAATTATAATACAGATTGTGTTAGTAAATGCGAAAGTTTATGAGGATGGATGTGTGTGTACGTGTATGTTTGTTACTCTTTCACGCAAAAACTACTGAACGGATTTTGATGAAACTTCGCAGTAATGTAGCTTATATATCGGTATAACATATAGGCTACTTTTTACCCAGTTGCGGGAACAGGTTCCCTCGGAAAGCGGGTGAAACCGCTGGCGGAAGCTAGTGTTATATAATACCATGTAATAAGGCTAAGGGAATGAGGACTTATCTACAAATATATGCTATGTATCAATGGCGATACAAAAGTTTGGCGTCAATGTGAATTCCGTGACTGTCTTCATTATAGTTTAATCAATTTATTACTTAAATTTAGTACTGCCATAGAAAAATAGTCAAACTTATAAACATTTCTAGTGCAGTATCTGTCAGATAACTAGAAGTTTATCCGGAACCTGTGAAACTACTACACTTAACAAATAACCTACACAATTAACCTACACAGTTAACCTACACAGTTAACCTACACAGTTAACCTACACTTAACAAATAACCTAAACAATACTACACATAAAAAACAACCAACAGAAATTATTCTAACAAATCAAGCAAAATGCATGTTCCGCA
This sequence comes from Heliothis virescens, assembly GCA_002382865.2. Classification (NCBI taxonomy): domain Eukaryota; kingdom Metazoa; phylum Arthropoda; class Insecta; order Lepidoptera; family Noctuidae; genus Heliothis; species Heliothis virescens. Next base: position 4,175,700 of record NWSH02000323.1, read on the forward strand.
CGGATAATCCGCGAGCGTGCGTACTTTATAAACTCCTTCATATTGTAGTAGTGTGACGAAAGACTCTCAGCTCGAATGAACAACATTTTGCTGCACAATGTTGAAGTATGCATGAAATACCTTTGCCTTTACATGTCGCATTTTATTTTTATATATCTTATATGCCGTGCACTTAAATTTAAGAAGTACTCGTATATTTGGTGGTATTTTTAAATTCAGAAACACTAGTCGTTTGTATTTCGTAAATTCGATATGCTTATTAAAGCCCGCAGATATGGGTACATATTATGTAAAATAAGTGGATCACCCACCCTATAAGGATTTTTTAAACAAATTGTAAAGGCCCATTTACACATTGCGATTTCATTGCCCGTTGCTTGCCATTTTATTGCAGGAATATTTGAAAGGCGACCATTTACCTATTGCACGATTACCTTACACAGTGCAAGTAGCATCTTGCTGCAATCAAATGGCAAGCAACGGGCAATAAAATCGCAATGTGTAAACGGGCCCCAAATATCAAAGTCTCTGTACTTACAGAAAAGGCACTAAAGTGAACTGAGATGACCAATTAAGCATGAAAACATTTGCCAAAGTAAAAAAAATATATATTGCTGTTTTTTTATATTTCTATAGTCGTCAATTCAAGCAACGATAACTGGCTTTCAAATATTTGAAAATAAAAAATCCATTGACCATTTGAATTGGCCGGATAATACTCAACCACTCGTTGGTTTGAATGAAAGCAAAAGCTGACCACTAGTTATGTCGTTAAAAAAAATAGTTTCGTTCATAACATTTTATTTGTATATTTGAAGTTTAATTTAAATTTCAAATCTTTCTAAGTGTGCGAGGAGGCCTGTGCTCAGCGGTGGTACGATAAAAAGGTTGATAATGATGACGTATTTTTTTATGGGTTATAGATTGAATTTGTAAATAGTAATGATAACTTTAAAAACATCTTAGTATCTAAAAATTTTTTTAAGACTCAAATATTGTTTGAGTCATGTGAAAGAATTGTTGCAAAGTCCTCCTTTACATACCATACATAAAGAAAATACATTTATTGACACAACACACGGAAAAATATACAATAAAATAAATGGACAAAAAAATTTTTATAATAATATAATGTTGGTTGTGCCAAATAGACCCAGTTCAGCATTTATGTCAGACACGTAGTGCCTGACGCTGGTTTTCAACTGGGCCTACGAGGAGTTGCGAGATGTAGTGTATTTCCTACCAAGATTTAGTAATGAAAACAAAGAAATGATATACCTACCTGCTTAATTTTACTAACGGACAGAACGAGTCAAATGAACTTCTGGTATAATAATAAACGTAGCTACGTATTTACGAACTTAGTAATTTGAAGTTAGTTTATTCTCATTAAAGTCAGGTGATACTACTTCCTAGTTTATCTCATAATTATAACCTTACTCGTGGGTCTGCGAGCAGTCTGGGATATTTTTAACTTAATTATAAATCTCTTCGTCAGAACGTAAAAGTTTAGTTCAAAATGTGTAAGTTATTATAATATATTTATATAAATCAAGGACGTTTTTTTGTCGATGGAAAATCATCAGAAGATCCCTCCCACTGTGGGTAACAGCGTGAGTGTCAGACTTTTACTGACTAAAACCCACCGTGTTTCTTCGGGAGCCCTTTGTCCGGGCCGCGGTAACTCTTTCGAACAGTACGCAGCCCCGGCACGATATATAAAGGGCATAATGCAATATTTTTTTTTATCGTCTTAAGTGATAAATGAATAGAGATTTTAGTATTTAATGAATTATTGTTAAACATAATTGAGGAAGCCTGGACTTATAAAGTCTATAATTAGATTAATTAGCAATCCGCCTTAAGCAAGCATGGTGATTAACCATCTTTCTTTCTCTATAAGGATGGGCCTGTACACTACCGTGGGACAATAAAAGGGCTGATGATGTTTTATTTCACGAAAACTGGGCGGTGATTCCTTAACTACAATTGTGTGTCACTCGTATGAAAATTGTATGGCAATAGCAGTTTTAGCCTTATCGGTTATTCTGTTACTATTAAAAGACCAATCGTTTTCCAATGACATGCCATTGGTCTGTCATCTGTTATCTGACAGTACATTACGAGTAGATTTTTCTTCAATTTGTGTTTACATCAAAAGTGTTAACAGAATAACCAATAACGCTTCAATCGTATTGGAGTTGTAATTGGGTCTCATTGTAGTGACAATTGATTGTTACTTAACTTTAAGAAAGTGAATCAGGGCCCTGGTGTGCCTTATACTTGCATGTCTAAATGTGCACGTGCGTTGTCTTTGTGTTGTAAACTCACTCACATGTAACTTTGATCGAGTCATACAAAGATTCATGTACGTACATGTATACACACATGTACGAATCATCCACTTTCGTGAGATAACACATCTATATAGATGTACAGACGACAGCAGGACAACGTATACGAATCTATCAAATTTTACCAATCGAACATTAACCTTCCACTATTGTGTTAAGGTTGAAAATCTTTCGCAGAAATTTGAAAGTCTGTACCAGTTTTCACACAAGCTGCGAATCTCGAGCTACCTACCAAATATGTTAACCTTCGCGGAAACCCTTTAGTACGCAGTTACCTACAAGTACTTCATCTACTGATCAAATAATAATTGGATACGAGCTAATACAATATTTTTTCCTTACAAAGGAAGACCGGATTTAATATGTTTGTGATTACAGGTCTGTAGTATGTTGTATAGATAGATATACAAGTATATAGTGGAAGGTATTGTGGAATATTGAGGTCTAATCAGTCTTTGTAGTATTGGTCCAGTATTAAATAGGTACTCTTCTCCTTTTACGGTGGATTTCTATAACCTATCTATCCATTGATTTGTGACCATAAATTATGTTTGGTTCAGTGGCCGATAGTACCGGCTTATGTTAAAAACTTGGTCTGGGTTTGGGTGTTTGTAGCATAATTAAGGTATTGTTGGCTGATTATTAAATTATTACTACCACTCGCGTCTTGAAAGAACTAGGTAAGTAGTTCGCATCCGGTTGAAAAGAAGAAAAGAATCCTGAGGTATTTCTCAAGTTCCAGATCAGACTATATGTGTACTTACTTTTGGTACTATTTTCTATTAAAATAGCTTCATTAATTTTGGCACGATACCACTACAGACACCCAGTTATTTTCTAACTTGTAATATGTTTTAGTAAGGTGTAAACATTCCTGTATGTTAGTCTAGCTACATTTTAGTTTCATTTCCTTAACGTGCAGTCTTATCAAGTACGTTCGATCGTACGGTCGACTACACCACTGGTTTCCTTTGACGTCTTGCACGTATCCAGTGAAGTAAGTCTGGGTGAGCCCTTATCTATGTCGTGTGAAACCACATCAGAGAGTGGATAGAAACTCCGTCAATTAATTAATTAACTATTTGTGCTTTGTGCAATCGGTTCTAATTATGTTTCACACTTGTATAAATATGTTAATATGTCTAATTTATAGGAATCTATTATAATTATATCGTAAGTGTTGTGGGGAGGGGCTTAGCACCATCGGTTCGGGATTACAAAAAAAATCCTGGAATCAAATAATTCTTGAAGTGTATTTCTTTTCTTGTTCGCGTGTTTGACGGTAAACTAACAATAAAAATAATACGAAGTATTTTAATAAGATTAAAAAACAGATTTTCTTTTAGAATTGAATTTTTAATATGGAATTCTCCTTTCATCAATTTCTCCGAAAGTATATGCCGTCTTGAACCAAATATTCTTTTTTCTTCGTGAACTTTTTATACAAAGAGCGCGATATGTAAAAATGTTACAGATTAAAAAAAATGATAATAAAAACGCACAGGAAGGGTTCCGTACCATTACCTATGAAAAATTAACATATCTATTGTCTACAACTAGCCAAAATACAAACATTTATGAAACCGCAAACTAACTTTGTTTTTCATACAAATATATGAATAACAAAGTTATAATTTGCGGTTTCACACGTTTATTGCATGGAGACCCCCCTTAATATTCATTTTTTTTTAATTTTAAGTATTAGTTTTTTATAGCGGCAACAGAAATAGATAATTTGTGAAAATTTCAGCTTTCTAGCTATCAAGGTTTGTGAGATACAGCCTGGAGACAGACAGACAGACAACGGAGTCTCAGTAATAGGGTCCCGTTTTACCCTTTGGGTAGGGAACCCTAAAAAAGCGTAATCGTTGCGTTTTCCAACACTTTTTACAATTATATGTATATCACAATGAATATTTCACTACCTGCAATCCGAATTATTGGCTCCTAATACAGCTACTAATTATAACTGTATTTTGCTCACAGGCGCTGCTGAAGATCTCGTCAGCGTACCTGAACAAGAAGATCCCGAACATCCCCGACATCAAGGTCGATGGAGCCGAAGAGAAATGGTAAGTACTTTGCTAGTCTTATTTAATCTCTTCCGAATAAAAACCTATCAGCTAACTTTAATACTCCGGCAGCATGAACTTAAACAACTATAACTTTGAAAATTCATAGTGAACATTTGTTTTAAGATAATTGACGTTTATGTCAGTCTTCTTCTTAGCGAGTCGATGGCAAAGCAAATGAAATTTGAAGAGTTGTGGAGGGCCAATATTTCGCCACGCTCACGGCATTGTCAGTGGCGGCACGTAGATCTTCCGCTGTGCAGCTGTTAGGACACATTGGGCAACACAGAAGGTGTCACATGGTTTGTGGTGCGCATCTGTTGTGGTCAGTGTAGCCCACTTACATAGGTTGTCCTTGCATCTGCCGGCCTGCGTGCGTAGTCTGTTTAAGGACTTCCATACAGGCCATTCTAACTCATGGTCCGACGGAAGCCGTTCTGTAGGTGTAAGGAAGTCAGGCAGAGCAAGTTCTTCCCCCTGTTTGATGCGCGATGTTATCAGCGAACTTCGGCCTAAAAAAAGTGTCTACGTATAGGAGAGACCGGAATCTATATGGATTTGTCTAGCCATTACTATATTAAGTTGCGTTTATATCAAACGAGCAACGAATGCTAGGACATGAGTATTATTTTGCAACAGTTTAGAAGAGTATTCATAAGTTATTCTCTACAAAAGAATTTTGATCAGTGGGTATAGAATGGGCATTCGCTCGTTTTGTGCGAACGCACCCTAACTTAATTTCGTGAATGCACATTACAAATGCATATATGTACAATTAGAAATTATTTGTGTGCTCTACACAAATATACCAACAGTTATGATAATATGAGTGATTTTAAACAAGATACAACTTTCCTAAAGCACGTGTGTGTATCTTATAATGTGACACGCGAATTTATACTATGAACATTTCCATTAAGTCTAAATTAAAGTAACGATCATTCAAAATCCATAATTTCACTCACATTAACATAACTTTACTTTAAATTAGTTTATTCATGCTAAGTTTACAGCTTAACAAGAGGTTTGTCATTCGAAAACCAACTCAGCCCCAAAGACTTAAAGTTCAATTTAGAATGGTTTAAATATGCATATGTGCACGTGCATTTTAGTTGTATGTAAAATATTTATGATGTGTGTTCAAAGTGCTAGCGAATATTATTTGCAATGCCTCTAGATTGCATATACTTTAATTATTAAGTAGTTCTCATTACAATATTTTAGATTTTGTTGTTAATATGTTAAGGTATATCATATTAAAATAATGTTTTTTTTTCTTGGTCTTAAAATATAAGATTTTGGTATTAATTTCGCTTTGCGCGTAAAACCATTAGGATATATTTAATTAAATTCAGCTGCTGCTCAAATCATGCCATGCTTATCCAAACTGCGAATGTTTTGTTAATTAATTGCTGGTAAAGTTAATTTTATCTCATTTAACACATGTTAAAAATGTTAAATATCTACTGTACTTACAAAAGAGGATGCTGTTTAGAAACGTTGCTAAACATTTTTAAACATCACATCAAACCATAGGTAATACTATAGTAATTCGATTCACGAACTATATTATACTATAGTAAATCCAAAAGCAAGTTGTCGATCTAACAGAATAAATACACATATCACTTATAGGTTACTTAAATCATACCATGATATACCACATATCATGCTTGATCCTATACATGAACGCGAAAGTATTTTTATTTATAATGATGGATATTTAATGACGAAACTTGGCAGCAATATAGCTTATACAATCAAAATAACATATCGGCTACTCACTACCCATGTGCGGCAAAGAGCTCCCCGGGACGGGAGTGAACCGCCGGCGAGAGCTGGTTTATTTATATACATGTATAAGCCACCTAAACATATCAAAATATAAAAGGTACAGACGACAGAAGTCAACCTACCCGAATCTGTCAAATTTTACCAACCGAACATTGACCTTCCGCTATTGTGATAAGGTTGAAAATCTACTGCAGAAATTTGACAGATTGTGGTAACCTGATGTGCTGTGGTCGGTACCTAGTCGCTTTGGATTCCGTTTGTCGAAATATCGTGGGCGGCTTAATTAATTTTCTTTCTTGTAAAGCAATTAGTATTCATTGGCTTATTTCGTTATTTTTGATTGAACGGTGGTCATCTTTAACATATTATTATCTGTCCGTTGTTTTTAGATTAGAGATTGTTTGACATCTATACTAGTAATATAAACCTGAAGAGTTTGTTTGTTTGAATGCATTTATCTCAGTGTTTGATTGTTTGTTTGTAACGAATAGGCGCCAGATCTACTGAACCGATTTGAATAATTCTTTTACTGTTATGAAGTTACGTTCTTTGCGCTGAACATGGGCTATGTCTTATCCGGGTACGGGAAAAATTTTCCCCGGGACGCGGGTGAAACTGTGTAAAACGGCTAGTATACGAAAAACGTACTCAAATTACTTTGCAGTCTTAATAGTGTAAACTAATGCCATCTATCAAACAGTTCTTCAACTAATTGCATTGATATCTAACGTCATTGTCAAGTCCTAGACTTAGAAGTATTACACACTTGACCACTCCCTCCCTTAAGTATGAGAAATACCTAAAATATTGTTGCTATACTAGATCATGCTTTCGAAGCTGCGTTTGATAGAATATTAAATTGCGAATTTCAAATAATGCGGCGAAATAATATTAACCCCTTAATAAATAGCACGCAAGTGTGCACGGTTCTTCAAGACGGTGTCATGAATAACTAATGCAATGCAAGACGTAAGTCACTGCAGTTAGTTCAACCAGTTTGTGTTAGATGGCGTTACTAATATCAACTGTAGCATGCTCGTAGCATTCTCGTAGCACGTGCTACGAAACGGCGTATCCATAAGTTTCGTTAATCTTCAAGTCACTATAAATCTTGAAAGATGTATGAAAACTGTGTTATTTTATGATAAACACCTTGAACAACCGCTGCTGGTGAAATCCCAAAAATCTTTAAAAAACAATTTCAGAATTCACATTAAAATGTTAATACTTACTCCATCCATGTTATTGAATACAAAGATATTTGCCCTTCAAGAGTATTAAAAATTGTTAAAGTATTCGATATTACGAGAGCAACCTTGCAAGCGGGATAACATCACGAATTCCGCGAGTTTATCCGCGCGAGGTCAGCGCTTGGCCGTGACCGACAAATCCGCGCCGGTTCAGGGCTGAGATGTAGCCACGTCACTCTTAAACTTCCTCCGATTCAGCTTTATAGAGGCAACTTGCATGTTTTATTAGTTCTTCAAGAAAAGGGATATTCTTTATTAGCTATTTTTTTTTTAAATTACTTCACGCACTGAGATGACGTACCCCAGTAGCACTAAGATGTCCTTTCTTAGATTTTGGACAATCTGTGTGCCAAATTTCATGTAAATTGGAAAGACAGAGGTACTTTCGCGAGTATAATACTCGTATCAACCAATGATTATAATAGCAAAATAAATGAAGCTGTGATAGAAACCTTTATCTTGCAAAATTTTACTTGAAAAAGTAGGTTTTTTCTTAATATAATGCAGGGCTACAAGTGATGTCAGGAATGAGATTTTGGCATGGCTCTTTTGTACTTGTAACAATACATATATATTAAAGTACGTTAAATTATTCCGCGCTTAATAAAAGTAACTAGCGAAATTCTGAGAAATCTCAATCCATATTCCCATAATTCCCACGTATCACGTTCATACAACTACATTTTAAGTTTAATTGCTCCTTGAATACCAACAGTAAACATACTTACTTCAAAAGCGTCGTATTTATAGAAAACTATTCACAAAAGAATAACAGGGAGGTTGAAATGATTTTTAATATCCGCTCCTCCCGACTGCAAGTTTCAACAAATGGCATTCGGTTTCAAAACGTGAATGTAACACGAGAATTCGTGCATTTTGTTATGAAATTTAGTTTATTTGGAAGTGTATTTTTAACGGATATGTTACAGTACATTCTGACAGCCGTCTCGCTGACGTTTTGTTGGAACTATTTCATTTATTTTTATATAAAGTAGTGTATAAACTCGGCAAGCACTTAAGAAAAGTTCTTTCTAAAAACACAAACATCTGCAGCTTTATATTTTTTTTATGATTTTAACTATTATACAGTTAGGTTCTTATTATTTATATTATTAAATAAGTATGTAAGTAAAAATTATATGAATTTTGATGGATATTGTGGAAGGGGAGAACCCAATGATTTAAGGATTGTGTGAGAAGACGATATGGCTAGGAAAAATGTTACTTGTGGATGACGGCAGATAGAAGAGTATGGAAGAAGAAAACATGCTGCGCCGACCCTAAATTTTAAAGATAAGGATGGGAAGATGAAATAATAGAATGCAGATTTTAAATAGAATTTTGGTTATATCAGCATTACTTGTGAGATTGATTTAGATTAATTATTGGCGCTTACAGTTAAATTTTCTCTTACTCTTTTTTACTCTGAGGAGACTGATTGACATCCATAATGCATATTTATATGCATTATGATTATAACATCAGTTGATAGTAATGGATTTGGCTATTCGGAATTCAAAGCATATAAACTTTACCATGAGTATCAAACTGTAAGTTTGCATTAAGATAACTGAGATGTACGAGTATGTCCCTCTTTAGGGATTACTTTGTTATATCATTACACGATACAATGCATTTGCATTTCTCCCACACAGTATTCTTGGAAACCATCTTACAATGTATCTTCGTTACAGTTTATCTCAATCCACAAAACTTTATTATTATTTGTGGAAAATCCGCAGACGTTTAGCTAGGTAACCTTTCCCTTTTCTAAATAAAATGCCAAAAGTATTCTAACTAAGATAAATAAGTAAGAAATTCTGAACTGACTTTTGACTTATAATAAGTTTTAAAACTTGAAATTTTTATGGTAATACTAGCTTCTGCCAGTGGTTTCACCCACGTCCCGTAGGAACTACTCGGCGCACCCAGATAAATAGTAGCCTGTAGCCTTCCTCGATAAATGGTCTATCTAACACTGAAAGAATTTTTCAAATCGTATCAGTATTTCCTGAGATCAGCGCATTCAAACAAACTCTTCAGCAGTATAATATTAGTATAGATTTTCAATTGAGAAATAATAATTACGTGCTTATAAAATTAACATACAATTTTTGAACAAAATTTTTATCAAACCTAAATTTCCGTAAATTTACTGAAATAAACTACTGCATGTTTTAAACTAGTATCTGGAACTAAATCGCTCGACGTCTACATTCAAAAATAGAGCCATCGCGTTCTAATTAGTAAGTTTTGACACATTCCCTTACAAAATTAGCCCGCCTAATTACTTTTTCAAACCAGAGACAGTTGAGTCTATACTATTCTAAATTCACCTATCCCGCTTTGATAGGCAATCGAAAATGGAATGGATCCCAGTCTAATGGAGCTGCAAATATCCATTCAGAGGTGACCACGCTTTTATTATTCAGATATCATTGGCCATCCGCAGCTGGTCTATTATGCTTGTCCACGGGCCTAATTTTAGGACACCACGATAGATTGGCTCCGTTGAATGAACGTTCATCTGACGTTAACAGCTGACATTAATAGTTGGAACCTTTTGTAAATAAATACATTTTAGGTTTTTATTATTTACCGGAATATTTTTGTGATTTTGACAATGTTTGTCAAACTTCATTCCTTTTACAGCGTGGGTATCGTGAAACGTGTTTTATGTAAAAACAATTGCTATTTTTAGTTTCAAAATAATTGTTTGTTACAATTTTCACAATAAATAATGAAGCAGAAAATTATCCTTTGAAATACGCAATAATGAGCAATACGTGGGAATATTCTTAGAAATAATAATGTTTTCATAACAGCTTAAACGTCTATTAATAAGTAGCTAGTTTCTACAATATTATTAATTCGCATATTTCCACGTGGAGCTTAAGTTTCTTGTTCGCCCACCTCCGAGACAGGAATAGAAATTCTTTGGAAAATTAAACTATGATTTTACAATATAAAAATGGTTCTTCATTTTCTTCATCTAACGAGAGTCTAGAATTATCTATTTCCATCATAACATCTTACCGCCTTCGAGAAATTGTAGGTAGGACTTAAAGTTGTTTTGAAGGGTGGCTCGTCTCAGAAGCTCATCAATACAAACCCACACGTGAACTATTTTAGTAATTTCAAAGCTGTTTTTCATTTTCGATGTTAATACCTACATCATTTATGATAAAGGAGAGACGTGGGTATCAACCATTACGATAAGAGATATTTAAGATATTTTTAAACATGAAACATTTTACAAGTATTATGGCTTTATGGTTTATTTACACACATTACAAACTAATGGAAATTATTTAATGAGTGAGCACAATGTACTGGTATGTGCATTTACCTTTCTTTGTTTGAAGATACACTGAGCTTAGATTTATGGGCTCTAGTTTGATTTGCGTGTCAAATCATAATAATTATTAACACTTTATTTATTGATCTATAGCGTAGTATCTAGGAATATTAATCTTCGAATTTCAATATTAGCTGGAGGCAAATTGATACCTCATCTGCTTGTTCCGCCTCAGGTCAATGTTATCGATATATGCCAGACGGCTTACCTGTCCATAACAAGACAACAACACTATTAGCTAGTTTCTGAGCTAACTGATAGTTTGCAGTTAGGTTCTAGCCAGGATTTAAGGTGATTTTCATCAGAGACTGCTATGGATGATACGTTGCTATGGATGCGTAGATCCACTTATCATATTTATCGGTGAACGTAGTAGTACTGGTGTTTTTTTTATACAAATATTTTTATAATTATATTTTCCCTTCCTAAGAAGAGATACGTGCTAAGCGTTGCATAGTAGGGAACTATCGATGCAATAACTATGCAATAGGTCGAGCTGCACATTTTTTACATCTGACTCGCATCCCTACATAGCTTAGTATCAGTGAAAACGGCCATACAGTTGCACAGCTTAGCTGTTACTCCCTCGAAGTATAGCTACATAGCACATCTCTGGTGGAAAAGCACCCTCACATGGGTTAGAACGATTTTAGACATTTTTTTTAATCTATGGGAAATCATCAGAATGACCCCTCCCGCTGTGAGCCAGGACCGCGGTAACTTCTTCGAACAACCCGCAGCCCCGACAGGCTCTGGTCCTAGTGGGCCGCAGGGGTTTGCTGGCACTCTCTGAGGAGCGCGTGGAACAACGCGCGCCGTCGACACGGGCCTGTCGTCGCTTAGGAGAGGGAAGGACGATGAGCCACACATGGGTTATATCTGCGAGTGTATTATAATTTACGACATACACTAAAAACCCCCTTCAAAAATATGTGCGTACATTTGTGCTCCCTTGAATAAGTAAAAGTGAGTGAAACTCGTCTCTATAGTTAAATGCTTTTAGTTGCGTCCAAACTTTATAATTCGATGTTAGTAAAAGCTAGAGCCATTTAGCATAAAGGCATGCTAATTGAAAAATTTATAGGCCTTACAGCTGCGAAAGCTAGTATTATACAATAAAAACTTCACACGTCTTATAATAATTCAAAGTACAAAACTATAACTTACAACTTTAGGTTTTATAACAAAATGCTTTAACACTTACTACGCGCAAACTTTAACTTGATTCCAAGGAACGCAAGTACTTAGTATTACTTAGTACTTAGAATTCCACTTCACGCGACTCACGCTTGGCAGCTTTCATCTCAAACAGAAACCTCTTGAGGACTTAATGCTAACTTAATGACAAATATGCAATATCGAGACACTCGAGTTCCTAATCTATTTTGACGTGCTTATATCGATTACATTAGCTCTGTATTAATATCTGATCATGACGACGTCTTTATATCGATTATAATGAGCTTTATTGGATGCTGACTACTTAGGAGCATCTGTGTTCACGTTATCGATTATGATGATCCCATCTGCCTAGCCTTTTCCCAAGTATGTTGGGTTCGGCTTCCAGTCTTACCGAATGCAGCTGATAACCAGTGTTTTACACGGATCGGCCTCCACAACCCAGTTACCTGGGCAACCCGATACTAATTAGTAAGACTGATTGTCAGACTTTCTGGCTTCCGACTACCCGTAACAACTGCGCAACATGTTCAAATGACAGCCGGTACCAACCAGTTTATGATGCCTTCCGAAAACACGGAACAACTCGTCGTGACAAAATAGTCACCCATCCACAAACAACCGTGCCATGCTTAACTTGCCATGCGAGCCGCGCAGCCTTGAGTTAGCCACGAAGTCTTCTTAGTTTTGGCAATCTCTGTAAAATAGACTATCATAAGGCTCACTCGTGGCTAAGTTACAGCCGCACTAGTCGTTCAAGCAACCCATCTCACGCCGCCCGTCGGAGCTGATGTGACCATCTTGTCATTACGATTTCCTCCATATTTTGAAAGCCACGTTAAAATGGTTGTCCAGGTAACTGAGTTGATGAGATCAGATAGTCAGTCGCTCCATGTAAAACACTGGAACTCAGCTTTTAGTAGCGACTAGGCAGATAATAAATACGGACTATATGTAAATGCAAACATTTTTTTTATTTCCCCGTGACTTGAGGGAAGTTCTTTTTGCAGCTGGATAAAAAATAGCATGTAACCGTTGTCCTAGTAGCGTCTTTTGACAATTGAACCGGTTTAAAACAAAATGGATTTCATGCTAATAGCATTATGTAGTACGGATGGGTTTGTAATCTGTAATGTGAAATGTTATTGAATATTACGTGTATTCGATACTTATTCGATCACGTTAATTCGATTTAGAGCTAATCGAAAATGTTTGTGAATTTATTGGTTTGTTTGATGAGTTGTATTAATCACGGTTTTGGTTTAGTAGAATTTGCGTTTCAGTTACTTAGTATTTGAAATAGGTTAACAATATTCTCCAAATATGACATAATAATATTGTCGTACTACAAAAAAGTTGAACACGCGATCATCAAGTGTTTTAGAAAATTCGCCATACAAAATTTTCTATAACACGTGACGAGCGCGCGCCTGTTTAACTTTTTTGTAGTAAAACCCTTCATATTTAATTATTTTTTCTTACTTACAAACAACTTATAAAAACGTACCAAACAAACATAGAGAACTTTATTCGTATGGGGTCAAAGAACCCTATTGATGACATATCGCTCGCAGGGTCTATGACCGTTCCATTTCCCTTTAGCACGATATATCCTAGTAATTAGTGCTCAACTACCAATCGAATGACATTCTAAAATTAAAACAATGTTTTGTTTTATTACGAAAAAGCACTGGTGTAGTAAGGAATTAATATGTTTTTTTCTTTTTTTGTATGTGTGGTGAATATATGGTATCTTGTGTCTGGTAGTTTATTAAGGTTTTATATTGTATAGTATTTTTTTTAATTATGTGCGTGATACAGGCATCTCAAGTTGCAGATTCATGTCTATTGCCATTCTAGTGTCTATCTATCACGATTTCGGAAATAAAATATTTCGCGTTTATCCAAACAACAGTTTATACGGTTTCGAAAAAACTAAGAAAATATAATACATATTTTTTTCTCTATAATTTGTAAGAAACCTCAAAAAATAACTGCTTAGGACAAAATAAGAACCAGTTCAGTTTTCTTGCATGGCGTCTGCCAACTTATAATATAAAATTGAAAACTTATCGTGTATTTTAAATTAGATGTCATCCCGTCGTAGTTAGCCTTTACCGACAAAGTTTTATAGAACAAGGATGTACTTAATAAGGAGAAATAAGAATTATACGCACCGTGGGAATGGAAGTGTCGAATTTCAAAATTTTATGAAAAACGTGAGGGAATTAAAGAGACACAATTTGTATATTTTCTTGTTCTAACCCGAATTTGTGAGTCTTTAGCGCGACTTTATTTTTTAGGGTGAAAGATTATTTTCAAGAGTCTTCGTATGTATTTCACTCAATTTACCGAAATTTTTACTTCAATCACTTTCATTCTCACCAACAATATTAAATGTATGGTAGATACTTCATAGTATCTTATGAGACGATAATATATTTTGCCGTAGTCTTCTGATATTATCCTATAACATTCTGTCGAGTGTTAGAAAATGGATGCATGAAGTAGCATTTTCAAAAATAATATCATTGGGGGCTATCTTTCGCTCGATGCCAAGGTATTTTAGAATTCTGTAACCATTCATTTACAAAACCCCCCTGGAGTATAACATCAAAAGATTAATAAATACTGGCGAACAAAGCTTTCAATAATTAATGAACGTGATACACGTATCGATTTGAAATCAGCAAAATAATTAGACGTTTCTATGACGTACAGTAGTAAGCATAAGTGGACTACCAGTTTCAAAAAACAATTGCATAGCAATATTAGTGGTACTTACGATCTTCTTAATTTGTAATCTTAGCGTCGCGTCGTTATTAAAATATGAGGGTAGATTGTGATAAGTTCACTTTAAATCTATCCTCATATTTTAGCAACTTTTCTAGTCAATTATAAATTACTCCGGTATTAGCTGTTGTTGATGAACACAGTAACGAGCGTTTGTGTTATCTTGTTGCGATTGTATTCTTTTGTATTCATTATGCAGGCTTATATTAGTATTGAAGCCAAGTCAAACATTGTGACCCTATATTCGGATGGTCTTAATATATCTCAAATATCGAATAAAACCGGCTTATGCGTAAGTAATTTTTTCTAATATAATGTGACGATATTTATAAAATAGCTCAATTGCTTATTGCAAGTGTGTAATATATATTATTGTTTTTAGAGAGAGACTACTAGGCGTTGGGTGAAGAGATTTGCGGAAGATGGTAGTCTGAAGAGTCGTGATAAGAGTGGAAGACTAC
>NWSH02000323.1:4213896-4228818 GCA_002382865.2 Heliothis virescens
AGCGAAATTGTAACATTGGTGATCACAGGACTTGAAAACGCGACCAAGGGTGTCGAATTTCAACTTTTTAAAAAGTGTATGTTTTTTTTTATTTTTCCCAGGACTAGTATAACTTGGTCTTTCATCCGGTCTAAGATTATCGTTGAGTTTTGGGACACCCTGTATATGTTCTAGTTATTTATTATCCCTTAATAAATGAATAACTCGATCATCCCCATCGTTTGTTCCAAGTACGAGTTCGAGCCATGCGACAACGACCCGATCGATACGGTCACCATCGAACACGAGTCAGTTGCGCAGACGCTCGGCCAAGAAGCACGGCGCTGGGCCACGCGCGTCCTACGTGAGACTTCGCTCGTGCGCGATGCTACGCGCAAAATGAACGTGTACCAAGCGATGCGCGATGCCGGGCAGAAGGTGAGCAGTGGAAACTGTGGAAAATAGTTTTTTTTTTATTTGTTTACTTGTTGAATAAAGAGATCGAATCGAATCGATCATAGAACACTTTCTCGATGTTCTCTCTAATTTAATCTGTTTAAACGCACCCTAATACGTTAAGGCGGCAACGGAACATATAACGTAAAATGAATTTGACACTAAATCAATTGCATCAACGACATGGAACCCGGTGATTAAAATATGCAAAATTAATTAGCAAATAGCAGTTTAATAATAGCGTTAGTTAAATCACCTGTTCTTACTCAGACCATGATGACGGTGCCGGCTTTGATTGAACGTCGGAAACTAGTAAATGAATTTATTTTATCGAAACCTTGACGTGGACCTAGTTATTCAATAATGCATCGGTTATTAGGCATAGGTTATATTTGAATTGGGGGGTTTTGTTGCCCTGAATATCGTCTGTTTATTTTAAAAATAAGAGATAATAAGATTTTTTTCAAAATTGATCTTAGATTAATGTAAGTATTAAGAGCATTAGGTTCACTTTTCGCTCTAATTATTTATTATTTTTAATAAAGCCTTATTGATGAGACTTATCTATCCTAAAAAAATATTTGATGCGTAAGTTCACAAAATCTAAAAGGCTCTTAATACATTAATAGATTTAGAAATGTCATACAAAAAAAAGATATATAATATTAATAAAAGTGATATTAAAAAATAATTAAACAGGTAAAGACGGAGGAAACCAATAGTATAGTGTGCTAAACAGTCAATACGAAGTCGCTGTAAAGTATAATGAATATTTAATGCAGTCCAATTACCTTTAGCATTGGTAGCGAGTAGGCGGCCTGTGATACCCGTCCCTACAGAGTGCATATCTCTTCTGTCACTCTAGCGAGCAACACCGCAGAATTAAATAAATTAAAAATACATTTTAACTTATCATGGGTGCTGTACTAACATTAGCAAGGCGTCTAAGGGCGCTTGTGGTGAGATATTCATACTTTGCTGAGAAATATCGGCTGATTTTCGTCTTTTATGTCAAATTCGTTCCCTACTCTTTCTGCGCGGTTGTCAGGGTCAACTTTATCGAATTGAGAATGCGGTTTTGGCATTTAATGAACGTCGATTTAGAATAAAATAAATACTCACCGTTTTTATTTTTGGCCCTAATACTTTACATAATTTTCTTTTCATTAATTAAATTTTTAAAATTAAATTGCCGCTTCAATTTAAGTTCCGCTAATTACATTTTCGCACAACATTTCGGCACGGATTCTATTAAATTTTATGCATTTTAATTAAAACGTAAGTCTTCAAATTATTAAAATTAAAATTCGAGTTTTTAAAAACGGTTTTTGGGATCCTAGTTTGGTTTTAATCCGCTTTTCTGTGGCTAGGTGGACCCGAATGACCCGAACGGGCCCGAGTTGGATGTGCGTTTGGACGAGTTACGGTCTACCATCCGTCGGTCGGAGATCTCGAAAGCGAAGTACGAGGCGCGGCTCGAATGTCTTCGCGTGAGTGGGGCTCCTGTGGACGAGTGGCTGAAGGAGGTCGACATGCTGGCTGTGCAGGAACCCTTGCCTAGAAGCAGCAGCCTGCTGAGCGTTCGCACCGACGCTTCGGGCGCAGCCGTGAGTATTGCCGAATATTGCCCAATTGTTTTCTTAATTTGAATTTAAACGTTAATATCTTTTGTTCCGATAGTTTGAAGTGTTGACGCTCTCTTACCATCGGCCGTCGGTCGACGCACAACCGATTTTTTTTTCGTTATCTTTGTGTATGCGTTTTGCATATACTTTAGTGCTTCTACATGAGAGTATCTTTTGGTGCTGCATATCTACGGTGTAGGCCTTTATTTTTTGTTGTGAATTACAGTATTATTTACAGTTGTTAATAGCTGGGCTACTTTCCGGAAAGTGTTATTATAGGCTGTGATATAATTTTATTTTAGCCGTCGGAGTTACGTTGATATTTGGGTATCGACTAAGCCAATGCATAAACATTATTATTTTAAATGCCAAGCGATTATTTCAATGGCGAATTTTTATTACTTTATTTATATAAGTTTTTTTTATGTTTTTCTTTCATTTAAATTTTACCAGTCCGCTCTGGCGAGTTATCTGTTATGTTGATGGCTCCTGTGTGATTTTAGCAACATCGTGCATTGATCAACGTTAATTTAGAATGTTTATTTTATTTCGTTAAGTTTTATTTGTTTTAGCTGTTCTCTCTCCGTACTTAAACTTGAACTTGAATAAACAAGGTACGGAATTAATTTTAAAGTGACCAGTCACTTGAGTGTCAATAATATGACTACCTTTTCACTTATTCTACAAAAAATAAAACAAAAGACAAGCACATTTTCCAAAGCAACCATTTGAATTTCGAACTACTTAAGTACCTAATATTCGTCATACGGTAAACCCAGGACCAGCCGAGCTCGGACTCGTTCTACGACAGCGATAACACCGAAGGCGAGGGCACTTCAGCATCAGCCGCCATCGCCTCCAGCAGCCACCAGCGCACCACCTCCGGCTCTCAGAATGAGGATGAACATGATGAAGATGTTGATGGTAAGTGGTTAACTGCGGAATCAATTGATAAATACAGGCCTACTGTGGAAAGAATTTGAGTGTTGTCCATGCAACGCCATGCAAATGTGGTTGACCGTTACACAAAATGATCCGCGCTATGCAAGACTTTTAGAAATAAGCTAAGGAAATACAACAGAAAACTTCGAGGGTTTTGTAAAAGTGGGATTAGAGAAGAACATAAAAAAATCCTAGTAATATTACAAATGTGAAAGTTTGTGAGGATGGATGTATGTGTATGTATGTTGGTTACTCTTTCACGCTAAAACTACTAGACAGATTTTGATGATACTTGGCAGAAATATAGCTTATGTATCAGAATAACATATAGGCTACTTTATATGCGGGTACGGGAAATAGTTCCGTTGGCGGAAGCTAGTATGAAAATGACATCTTCATTTTTGGACAATTTTAAGGCCGTACATGTAATATTTTCTTAGCCATGCTGGAAGAAGATCGCATGCGTATCGAGCAGCTGACAGTCGGTTGGGATGATCCAACTCAAGTGAACTGGGACGAGGCAGAGCCGGGGGCCGAGGCATCAGCCATTGAGCCCCCCGCGGCACCGCTCTACAAGTGCACGGCATTATACTCGTACACGGTATGTATGCCGATATCCGGGCAAACTGTACACTTCATTATCTATGTAACAAATTATGATGTTGAATAAAAAAAAGGAAAAAAAAACTTCACCATTCTAGTTCGAAATTATATTTTTGAATAAAGAATGTTAGATGAATCGTTTTTATTTTCCTTTATTTGTTTGTAAATGTTTTTTAGATTCATCGATTTCGACGGTAGCTTTTATAGTAAATCAGTATTGATTTTTTAGTCATTATTTTTGCTGATTTCTAAGTTTATTTAAATCTCTCGACATTGTTGTTAACGTAAGTATCAAACAAAATAGAACCTCATTTACTGAACACAAAGGTCGATTTGGTAAAGGCTTATCAATTAACGGGTGGCAACTGTTTCGTACACAAAGGGTTCACCGGTTTAGTTAATGAGGAAATGCTCATTCTATTCACATAAGCGAGCCTACACGGCCAGAATAATAGCCTGTTAGATAACAAAGCTATTTCAGTCTGAAACAGGAACCGATCAACCGCAGTGATTACTGAAACCTAATTTTAACTACGTTTAAAAATTCCTGATTTTAAAGAACGCGATCACGCGAGCTTTTTCAGGGAATAGCTTAAATTATACTTCGTGTACCACAGGATAATAGGTTTTTAAATTTTTCCTTCGCTCTATTTTGAGATACAGTGTTTTTTGGTAAAGAATATATTTTACAGTAAATTGAGTCCCGACTTCATACGCGCTCGAAAGAGTCTAGTAAAAAAAAATATTACTACTTACTTATGAGAAAAATACAAAGCTCCTAATTTCTCAATGAAATTGGCATCATCAACTTAAAACTACCTATAAGAAATATAAACTTTTTGGAGGCAAAAAAAGTTAAAAAATATAAATATAGATATCTGATCTATTTTATGTTGTCTTGTATGTATGTATGCATCTAGTATTCTTTTTCAATCAATATTTAAAAATTAACTTTCTTCGTAAAAAAATAATATCAGATATTCGAACGTTATATTCTGACATCAGGCTCAAAACCCTGATGAACTGTCGATCATTGAGAGCGAGCAGCTGGAGGTGGTCGGCGAAGGAGACGGGGACGGCTGGCTTCGAGCCAGGAACTACCGCGGGGAGGAGGGCTACGTCCCTCATAACTATCTCGATGTGGACCGTGAGCAGGTAATACTATGACGTCATCAGTGTTCTCTAACAGTGCGCCCTACGCGAGTGGTTTGGGTGCGAACGCGAAGCAGCGTGACGTGGCGTGAAAACAACCAACAATTGATTTCTTTTGAACGCGTCTACGGTGCGGTACAGTGCATCGCAGCGTACATACAGCCGTGATATGGAAGAAGGCAGTTATACAACATATTTTTTCTGCACGTAGTAGTAGCTGCCTTTTGCCATATCAGGGCAGCAAATTTAAATTCGCTTCGGCTCGCTTTGCTTCGCATTTGCGTTAATTCGCCCACGCAGGACACATCGAAGAAATAACAGATGATAAATTGAAATAGGAGACAGGGAATGACGGTTATAGATTTTAGGTAGAACATACACAATGAAACGAAAAAATAAAACTGGTCATATTAGAGTTTTTTTTGCCTTTAAAGTGTTCAATTACTCGGTTGTCCATACATAGCATTTTATGTCTCAGACTGGTAATTTCATCGCAATATAAAAGGAATGGCAAATGACTTATAAAACGAAGAAAAGATTACCTACTAATTTTGCTGTCATAATAATGTGTTGAGTGTTGGAACAGGCTTTATCAGCTATTCTGTTTTAAGCTAATGCTAGGATTCTCAACCCAAGGTGAAATGGCCATCGGCCATATATCGATTTAAATCTATAAAATACAATCAAGCGATTTCGTGTTTCAAGGCTTTAAGACTTTTCTTTTCACTTTAACTGTCGGACACGTAATTAATTTAAAGTTTAAAAGTAACTAGAACTACCTTTTTATGGATAAATACTTTGCCACTGACCTTTTACCATATTGGTCGGCCTTGTTTATATCGAATTGGAAGTAATACCATCATTTGTTTTCCCAACCAGCCATGCTCCAGCTCCGGAGCCCCGGGTTTGGTCTCCCAGATTTCATTCTCATCTGTGGATTACACCGTGGAGGGAGAAGACGCTGACGTTGTCCAGTCACCCGATCAGATCTCCGTGATCTCGGCCCCAGCAGCTAAGGCCGAAGAACCGAAGGCCGAAGAACAGCCCCAGGCCGAATTCGTCGCCGAATGGCCGGCTGCCGAGACTTCGAAAGTGGTGACGCCGAAAACTGATCAGCCAACTCTTGGCTATTGCTTCGCTCTGTACGATTATGATGCAGAGTGTCCTGATGAGTTGAACCTGGAGGAAGGACAGGTTAGATCATTTTAAGAAATAAAAAATAAATAAGGTAATGAAAATATTTTATCGACTTTTTACTCAGAGCAGATTGATAATGCAGTTGATAAACAGCTGCGATTTCAACGCAACCTTGGGGTTAACGCAACGCAAACTCGTGGGTTTTTGGTAAAGTAATAAAAGTTAGAATAATGTTTGCTAGCGGCCAGTATTTAGTATTTCTTAGTTACTGCTATTCTGGCTCAAAAATATGAGTCCTGTTTTATCAGTTTAATTTCGTGTTGACATGTATGACTATGTCCAGATGATCCGCATCTTGTCGCGCGAGGCTCACGCCGTGGACGACGGCTGGTGGCGCGGAGAAGCTAACGGCGTGGTGGGCAACTTCCCCTCCCTCATCGTCGAGGAGTGTGATGAGGTGGGCCGCCCTAACACCTGATATACAACAATAAAATATGCTATTATCTTTATTATCTCATTATATTTTGTCCTTATTTGTTCCCGAGTTTATTTTCTTTAATCCTAATTTTATTATATGTAATGTATTTACGTCGTCTGATAATATAATATAATTATAGTTAAGTGCTTACTTGTTGAGTTTTTTATTTTGTGTTGTTCTTACCTTATTGTTGGACTATAAACTGTTATGATGCATGATCTGATTTACCTTACTGGTTTATTTTTCATACCCTCCAAAAAGGTGAGGATACTTCATGAGAAACTGCCATCTTATATGAATAAAATTATTCTCAAATACAAATTCGCGTAACTAGAATGGCGAGCCTCTGAGCGGCGTTGAAGAAGAATGGCCCCCGCTGGCCACCGCGCCGCCGGTGTTTGCGTCACCGCCGCACACGCCGCCCGAGGCCGCGGCTGCTGAGGACCGTAAGCACTAGCATCGGAACCTGTAGACTGGTAGACATGTGAATGGGGACAACTTTATCTATTAGTAGCTGTGTAAGGCATTGGCCGTGTTAGGGACTTAGGAACGAAAGGGACTTAGGGATATTCCTTAGCATTCAAGTTCGAGTTTGGTTGAAGAAAATATGAATTTTCAAACTTTTATCTGGTGTGAATCTGACAAAAACATTTCAAATTAGCTGCACATTCATAATGCTTTGAAATGTAAGTACAAAAGGTAAATACTGAAAACATATCCCGCAACTAACAAACGCGGACTGCAATAACAATGAATTTGTAAAACATCGCAATAGGCAGTTAGCCTAACATTGAAATTACCAATAAATCAAAAACGCATAAAATATTCAAGTTCTAACATTGACATGTGAAACGAGACGTACAAATTGACCGTTGCACCGTGTTTTCTATTCAGACATAATACGTATGCTTGTGACACTAATTATGCGGTAAATAACATAAGTCAGTTTTTTAATTACATTAACTTTTTAATGGAAGGGTTTTGGTCCTTAAGTTAACAATACATTATTTGTATTACAAAACCTCTGGATATGCCGAACCGGTTAAGATTACTTTCACAAACCGAAAGCTACGCTATTTAATGTGAGTGTCCATACGCTTCAATTTATTCACCCGGGACGCGGGTGAAAGAGGGAAACACAGCTAGTGTGAAATATGTTGATAGTAACTATAGGAAATACAATAATGGTCAAATCTAGGTAAAAGTATTTTAAGGTGGCATTTCGTAACTCATACTAGATGCAGAAGCTACAATTTATGAATACATTTTGTAAACTTGTCCCCTTTCAGACGTTGTAAATATTAAAATTAAACTTACCATAGAATACATGGTAGCTTTGGCGGATTGGGTTAAAACAGAATTATTGGTGTTTCAGCACCTATGTTGGCCATGAGACCACCAATATTGGTGAACCAGGGCCAACCAATATTGGTAACAAATATTTGTGAACTAGAAAAGAGGCTTATATGGCTACAAATATTGGGATCCCAGGTGCTGAAACACCAATATATCAATGTACAGTTTAGTTCCCAATTGGCATGTTAGCTCGGCTACTCGCTAGGTCAGACATCACATCGTCACAATACTGCATGTGTTTGCACGAAATGAGTAATGTATATAAATAGATACAAATTAAGTCATCCACTTAAACGTAATACTCTTCAGAATCGTAAGAAATACTTAAAACGTGAGTTTAGGCACTGCCTAAGTTGGAACATCGTTGTAACTATCTAGAAATTTTTGTCGTGCTTTAAGGACTTGAGAAATTTAATGAACATTGGAGTTAAGGTTTCTCTTAGAATATGTTCTTTTTGTGACTCCATAATCATTTTTTGAACAGCTCCAATAGGATTTGAAACTTTAAAAATAATCAAGTATCGACGGGGCACTTCTGAAGATACCTAATAAAGTAAATTATACATTATACATAAACATATATAATTTTATCAGAGACTAACGGTAAATATGCTTTCAAATTGTAAATAACGCTTACTGAAAACACAATACTGTACAGCAATTGGCAGCCTGGCATCGATTCGTTCATGATAGCTTTTACAAACAAACTTTAATCGCTGCACTTTCAAAGTTTGCGATGATTGTTTTAATAACAGTTGAAGACTTGGCGAACTAATAGAGTTATTATATCGAACGTCAACGAATCGATGTCAACGTGTATGTACTTACTATGAATTGGTTGAGTCACTCCGGTGGCAGCATGTCAAAATTTGCACTTGGTTCCTGAACTGTGTCTTCGTACGGACGCTGCCAGAGGTCGCGAATGACAACAACAATACCAAAGGTGGGGCGCCCCCGGTCGCGCCGCCGCCGCCGCCGCCCCCGGACCTCGGAGACTCCATGGACAGCCAGCCCGACTTCAGCTTTAACCTTGAGCTTAGTAGGAACCAGCAAGAGCACTACGGCACCCAGTTCGCGGCTCCTTCTGTTACTATCGTCGGTGAGTACTCATTGTCATGGGTAGGCTACATCAAGCTATAACTAAATTGAGATGAAATTAAGCTTTGATAGGAATTGGGAATTAGAAAATCTGCATATTTAATAACTCATTTTTGAAGAAATCCTAACACAACAACAATTGGTGATAATATGAGATAATATTTGATCAATGTATAGGTAGCAGTCGTTATCTTATTTACGTCTAAAATCAAAAGCTAAAAGTTAGTAAGAATTATTAAGTTGTATTTAAAATCTAATCATAGAAACGCCATTAAGTTTATACTCGTAGCTTTTGGTGTAATATATTTAGTGCCTAGGAAACATAATAGTTGAATGTATTATAACTTGTTACTTTGATGTTTTCATGTATTAGTGTTAACTGAGTGTGAATTCTTTTTCATGCTTCAGTCGACGAAGTGGTCGGTGAATGCTGGGAAGAGGTTTGAGCCCATCATACAAATCTATCCCTTTCTACCTTATGTACATGTCCTCTGTGTTGCTTGTCGGAGCTCGTACACACTGTAGCTTGTGGCTATTGTTTGTTTTGTGTTTCACTTATCCTACTCTCTATTCCAGGAATCATAAGTGAAACTGTTTTTTTTTACTTGAACTTTACCAACCGTCCAGTTTAACTACTTTCCGTAGCTCACGTCATCATAGCATGTTGCTTCGATGCATGAGTTGGGTTCACTATGGGAATGCCTTTCTCAAGTCAAGTACTCTACAATCTGGAACTTACAAACTTCCCTATCTACTAAGTACATTTTTGTACTAATAAAATACTAAAGTTGTTTTTCCACCCTCAAGGACCTTCCGGAGCCGGTCCAGGCAGTGCAGATTGAACAGACCGCAGAGGACTGCGGCCTGGGCGTGGCGCAGATCGTCATCACCGCAGCCACGCCCATGGTGGAGGAGCCCGACCAGCCTTTCCCTCCGCCAGAGACAGAGGCCGAGGCCGAGGCCGACTCCGAGGCGCTGCCGGAGCCCGAGCGCGAGGAGAACGACGACGACGAGTCCTCGCTGTCCGAGCAGACGGCAGTGTGCCTGCGCGACTCGGACGACGGGCCGGCCGACTCGGCGCCGCACCCGCAGTCCAGCTCAACGGCGTCCGAGGGTGAGTCGGGCGGTGCGTCGATGGCGTCCGGGCCGCCCACGGCACCGCAGTCGCCGCCGGCGGCCCCGCGCGGCGGCCGCGCCTCCATCCCCGACGAGCTGGAGCCGGCGCAGCTGGCGCGGCTCACCGACCTCAAGGAGTCCAACGCTTAAGGCCTAACGCGTCGCCGAGCGCATCCTCTTTACGATGCTGGCCGACCACCGATCGCACTCGATCGACTACATTAGACCGTTTCTCTGCTATCAGACTTCAGCGATCTATCCTCACGCGGCGAGCGTGTACTCACTGCAGTATTATATTATCCTATCTACAAATTATTCAATGAACATGTTTTTATGTGTGTATTCACACTATATTCGTTTTCAAAGGTGTCGCTAAATGTTACCTCTATGCGATCTATCCCAAATAATCTTTATTAAAATATTAAATTAGATCTAAATGTTTATTTATCTAGTAAAATATCGATTATACTAGACGTTTTAATAGCCAATGTTTATTGATGTTAGTATATCTGAATGTGAAATTTTGTATTGTTTATAAGAATTTATAATGGAACTTGGGAATTCAAAATTTACGATTAAAATTGTCGGTGATCCGTTATGCGTAGAGGAACGGTCGGGACATGTAGATTGTACTGTATATAGCTAATATACTTATTACTAATGAATAAGTACAGGAGCACGTTCTAGTACCTGCAAATAGAGGGTATGTTAGAGGCGTATGTTAGAGTGACGCAGCGTGCTCACTGGCTGCCGGCCGCGGGCCCGCGCACCACCAGCCTGCACTCGCGGTCCCGGCGAGTGGAGCGCGCGCGTGGCGGTGTAACTAAGCACCGTCGCTGAATGCCGACGCAGTGGACGTCAAGCGGCAGCACTTGTCGATATTCAGCGGCGGACGGTAGGATTAGGAAGATACAGGGTGTTACTAGCTTCTCTTTCGTTGACTTCACCTGCGACCCTCGGGGACGACACCAGTCGGCCGCCGCACTAACATCAAGCGGCGGTCAGGAGTGAAGCGCAAACCCATCCTCATACTTATACAATCGTGATGAGACAATACAGTCATTCTCCCTTATATTTGGCACACTCCTAGCTATTTACGAGTATAGGTAATGCAAAATTCGAAGCGGCCTCACAAATTTTGAAAGAATCACCTTAATTATATTATGTAAAGTAGTTAATCGCTTGAACATGTTATCACAGCTATTGTCTCATCGTGTTGAACCTTGTTATGATTGACATTTCCTCGTTATCAGTAACAGTCATTACATGTTTCTTAAGCCAAATAATTTCAGCTTTGTACCCACTTGACAACTACATGTTCCTTTCAGGGGTTGATATTTAATGGAAATGGTTTAAAGTATTAATGACATATTTAGGCAGACGTTGTCGCGTCAGATCACCGTAAGGAAGGCTTTGGCTCTAGGAAATTTGGATGAATATTACAAATATATAAACGTTTATTACATCTGAATGTACCACGTAGATGTTTAACATAATTATGTTAACAATAGTTACACAATTTAATATTGAATTTAAACGATTAATCAACGTACGTAGATAAATGTTAACCACGTAGTTATTAGCTGTTTAACGATGTGATTCATGTGTTGTGTTATTTTAATAAATATATCATGATTCTATATTATTGTTAGTTATACATTCTATTGTAAACCCGTAAAAACGGAAGGTTCATTAATACAGTCATTTTAGATTGCGCCTCTTCTGCCTGAGTTGAGAACGAATGATTCGTTTCGGAACACAGATTGCTAAACGTTGTTTTTACGGGTTGAACCACGTTTCATGAAATAAAAAATGCTGAAAAAAATACAAAAAAATGAGAGGTACGTAGCACTCTGTGTAGATTTAAATATAGTCACTGTATCAAATGATGCACAGATTAATAATGTTGACTGTAACTTTATTACAAACTTATAGTTGTTTGTGATACCTACTATTACTACCTACACTATATCGAATACAATATTAAGTGTTGCTTTTATCTTAGAACTGAATTAATAGATACACTCGTTCTTCTGCTGGGATTATATGAATTACACTCTGCTCACATAATCAATTGTTTCATTTCCCTATTTTTGTGTATTTGATATACAGATACTAGGCCGTGGCCCTGTGAGATTTTGACCAAACAGAAAAATAAATGAAATACTGAGATAAAACAAAGAGCATCACTGAAAAATTGAAATACTTTGAATAAATATCTGTAAACTAAAGGCCTAAAAATAAATACTACATTCAAAAAAATAATTCACATAATCTCAGCATATAGGACGTGTATAGTATAATAGAAACAATTAGTATTCAAATATTTATACCTACTGTTTAAAGACTAACTATTACTACCTATACGAGATTGTAGTTGAAGGTTGATAACGTATGCAATTTTGAACACGATACTATACAAAATATTTTAAGGGCACATTGATAAAAATAACTTGGTAACCTTTTCAAAACTGATGACTGTTTTTACCTTGATATTGTATCCAAATTAACGTACTGCATATTATATTGCCTGTATATTATAGAATGTATATATTTCAATTGGAAGTACCGCAAGTTGCTGTAGCAATGTTTGGCAAAGTTAACTGAGAACACAATAATTTGCTACCTTTCCTTCACAACGTCACAGCTTCGCGATAAGCCTTGTTGATACAGCATGTTGCAACCAGCGCCACACTGCCTATAAATCTTATTATTAGAGTTAGAAACTCTTTGAAAGCCTTTCCTAGTGCTATACAGTAGTGATCAAAGGCTTAGATTTATAACAAAAATATTAGACTTATAATTTGATATTAATTTGTTGGAAACTTAAAATTATTTAGCACTTAACTGTGCTTAATTTGTTTAACGTTTTAATTCGTTCGACTGTTTCCCCGCTGAGTGCAACGTAAAAGCCTAAGAAGTGTGGTATATAAACCGGTTTGTCAGTCGAGTAAATTTATCCTGGAACGTAAAGGTTTTGATAATACACAGCTAGGGTTTCTGTATGTGTTGAATACCGGGGGGTGAAGCAGCCTTTAAATATATGCAACATCTAGTCATACAACAATGGCATGGTTAAAATGGACCCCTAAATTCAAAATTATTGAAATTTAAGTTTTATTTTGTGGTACTTCCAGTCTGAAAGTTATTCGCTCAACATTGCATACGGTATGGAGTGTAAGTAAGATGTTAATAGTTAATTAGCGGCTGTCGTAAAGCCGCAGGTTCGATGTACGGTTGCTTTAATGTTCCCCCAATGCCTTTTCGACCTGCAGTAAACTTTCTAAAATTTAATTGTTGTTTTATTTTACTGGCCCGTTTATTTTAAGTCGTTTTGATGCTACATAATATCTACTTTAACGGCCAGTTTAACCGGTTCCGGTTAACGTTCTACACAACTGATTTGACTAATCAAACCATAGAAAAGTCGGTTTTTTTTTATCTTACACTATCTGTCGTATAGCTATCTAGAACTTTATATGGAACCTTTAAAGTGGCCGTAAATATCACAAATGCTTCACAATCAACAATAATAGTCCATATCGTTGTAGAGAACACATTTACCTACCCAGCTTGCTACGAGCTACGCGCCGCTACGAAACGCTACGACAAAACGGCTATGATACATAGTAGAAAAATAGGACTGTGTATTGAACTAATAATAATGAGAAATGCTGATAAACAAATATTGTACCAAAAATCATCTTAATAGATTTATATTCGTTGAAGTTACTATCACGCTTCCAGCTGTTACAGTATCACAAAGGTGAAAATATATTTTAGTAGGCAAGACGCGATGTTGTAAAAATTGCATTATTGTAAAATAAGCAACTTTTAATATCATATTCAAGAACTCCCACTCCCAGGCAACCGTATAAGTCGAAATACCGTAGCGCCGCTTTTCTGACAGCGGTTCACTATGTTCTAATACCAAGTTTACTATAAATAGTGGTGTTGTTCAGAAGTTTCAGCATCCAACCTTGCCCTCTCTTAGCAGTGCTTTAAGAGATCAATAATCTTATCCTCTTAACGTAAACCTTTCTTAATTTACAAGTTTTTCACCAAACAAGTAGCTATTTGTAAAACTTTGTTTGCACACTTTAGGCTACGAAACTGCCGAATCAAATTAAAAAATCTTTCACTGTTGGGAAGCTGTAGACTATTCCCTAGTAACATAGGCTATATTTTGTCCGGGTACGAATAGAAGAAACCGCGAGAAAACAGCTAATCCCTACTAATATTATAAATGCGAAAGTAACTCTGTCTGTCTGTTACGCTTTCACGCCTAAACAGAATCTCGATGTCCCATGTCACTTTTACGAAAATATTCTCTAGGAAGTCTTGAAAATTCAAAGTTAACCGAGAAACAACAAAAAACCTATTTAACCTGCGTAAAATTGCATTTATCTGCGTACAAATAACAAAGCCATCTATCAACTAATATGTTGCCTTTTTGGACGGCGATAAATATGAAAAACACTGCTCTAGTTATGAATGACCCGTAAGTAGAGTAACTGCGTTTGTTACAACAGGCTGTTGGCACTCAGTCACATCTGGTGCACATCGATTTTATATGCAGAACTGTGAGACGCTGCCAGTTTGTTCATTCGGTAGGTATAGTTACGTAAAAAATTCGTTATAGGTAGGTACTTACTAAGCAAAAATGAAAGTTTGAAAGGGATCAAAAGATGATCTATCAGTAGGTTCGATAGATGTGGTTAATATTACATGTCCGTGGACACCCTGCTGAAAAACGGACGAGTGGCACTATAGTTACCACTAAGTACCAAGTCGGCTATTAAATGCCTTACTTGGATATGGCAGCAGCAACTCTGAAGCTAAACATATCCAACCCTTCACTCAATAATTCTTCTAATAGGAGTACCTACCTAGACTACCTAGACTTCATTCATGAAGCAACTATTCCTGTAAGACATAGCTAAGCTTCCTCGACAATGTAAAACCGTGGATAACTCGCTT
>NWSH02000323.1:4235237-4285749 GCA_002382865.2 Heliothis virescens
GAAGCTAGTAAATTTTGAAGATTTCTTTTACGCTTCCTCTGTTCTTGTTTTCTAA
Source organism: Heliothis virescens (assembly GCA_002382865.2). Taxonomy (NCBI): domain Eukaryota; kingdom Metazoa; phylum Arthropoda; class Insecta; order Lepidoptera; family Noctuidae; genus Heliothis; species Heliothis virescens. The sequence continues at coordinate 4,235,293 of NWSH02000323.1, forward strand.
GCTTCCAAATCAATCTGCAATTTACATTTCCTGTGGCTTCATATCCGATATTAATCTCTTACGCTTATGACAACTTTCACGTTTCTTCATTTTCCTTTGTTCATATTTACTTAGGTCATTTTTCAGCCTTTCCTGATATCGCCTAGACTTTTCTTTTTCTGACAATCCCATTGTGTCACCTAAACATATGAAATAATTTAATAATAGTTAGTTATTAACGTTAATTAATTATTTTGTCCACAGGACAACCAAATTTGTCCTACGGACAACCATTTTAGTTGTCCAAGTGACCGGTGGTCCGAGAGACATTTTTGATATTTTATACCATAGGTTAGAAGATAATAAAAATACATGGTTTTACTTCGTTATATAATAAAGCTAATACAAAACCACATAGTTACATGTAATGACCGGTAAAAATACTGTAAAAACTAACCTTTTTGTGATAGTGGTGCAGCGGACACACAATAAAGCCACCTGCTCTCACTGGCGAACTTTACCCAGCTGGCGACTTGTGCCGAACGTTTTCGGTACCGCAAAACAACTTCATGGGCAAATTGGCCGATTCTTTAGTTACTCATGCACGTATAGCGCCATTTAGTTTTTTTACTGGGAATTTATAAGCGGTGGTCTGATGGACGCGCCAAATATGAAAATTTGTGGGACAGAACTACATTACGATTTTTTTGTAAATAAAGAATAATTATATTCCGTAATGACATTTTCTAGAATGTATACACATATTATAATATAGCAATAATAATAAAAATATGGCGTTCAAGGAAGTTTTTTGTACATTATGTAATTTTGTTTCACATAAAGCGTTTGGGACAAGAAAATTAGTAGGGACAGAGATAGCAGGTCCGTGGGACAACTGATCAAAAAAGGTAAAATAATACAAACATTCATATAATTGCTTGAGTATATTATTTCTCTGATTCTTAGCTGCTTCAATTTATATATTTTTTATCAATTAAGTCGTTTTTTATACCACAAATATCGAGTTTTATGTTTGGGACAGGGGTAGGACAAAGAATAGTTGATCCACCCTTAAACACAAAAAAAAACAAGCCAATATTCCACAACGAGTTTATTTAATTATAGAGTTAACAATTATTTTACAAACAGTTTTTCTACACGACATTAATTGGTAATACTAAATGTCAAATACGATCACAATTTAGCCTTATAAGATAGTCTTAGAAGAGGTAGTTGAAAAGTAGAAAGAAACATTCGTGGCTCAGGTTTTCAAAGAACAAGTAATTACTTCGACATCAATATCCATACATGATTTATAGGTTACTATATAACACATATACTGTAAATAGGAAAATGCTACTACTTCTTAATGGCAATATTACTTTGTGATTTGAAAAAAAATAATAAAGACCAGCAAATATATTTGTGCATTTTCAACTCTTTAGAGTTTAGCACCTGTGAAGCCAAAATTATTCAAATAATTCAATGATATGTTACCTAAGTCAGTGGTCTACTAATTTAGCATGAATACATTGGTTCTAACAACAATGATAAAAATTCATACTTTTAATTCGAACCACCCCAAATCGGAACGAAATTTCTTCTTAAACCTTCCGTCAAGGATCACTAAAAATGGACGATATTATTTAATTGGTCATCCACCTAGGCCAGATAATTGTTGAAACTCTATTTGTAGAATATATTAGTTGAAGCTTTATGTACGCGTGTAAGTACAAATTGCCTCACAACCCTCAAGTCTGTCTAAACGCGTTTGGTCAAGAGTACTTTGTACAAAGTTTATGTTACGTTAAGTTAAAATGGACGTTAGAAAGTTAACTAGTCCGTTATTTTGAGTTTTAATATATAATTAAACACCTCTACCAATAAATTATTAATGTAACATTCATAATATTATGATACAACTTATCCTACACACATCTGTAACACCTATTTTAATATAAAGGTACAAAAAAATGTAACAAAAACAAAATGCCTTCAGACTAAATTAATTTAAAGAAAACATAACTTTCTTCTAAAACATATCACCCGTTTCGATGTAAATCAGAAAAAAAATGTACTCTCTATTTAATGTGATTGTAATTACTACGGTTGACAACAATCAGAACAACTATTTAAAAAATGCATGTATTGATCATCCTAGATACAACTTTTGTACACATCACTGATCCATATATTTCATTAACCCGGCTATCACTATTGCGAGTGTCCCTTTTATAAGTTTAGGGGCACATAATCTCAATTAACACAGACACCCACAAAAACGTGTCAAGTGGCACACAAACATTAATTGAAACACTAATTCCATTATACGCACACATATAAAAAACACGTAGTAAATATGATGTGAAAGATATTGTGAATTACTTGAAGACATCGAAGTGTAATAAATCGCTGTTGAAGACTGTGTAGGTGAAGTTTGACCAAGCCTGAGCCACGGATGCTAAGGTCTATCTGAAGCTATTTGTTTTGTACTGTTGGTAGATTTCTTGGAACATGTTTCTGCAGTTCATTTTGATCTTGAGCTTGGAGCAGAGGAGGAACACGCCAGATAGTTTGCGGTGTAAGGAGTATATTTCCTCGGGCGGCGGGCAGAGGCGATGCGTCAGGATCGTCGGCACGAGGGCTTGGATCCGGCGCGTGGTCTGCTGTGTACCGAAGTCGAATTCTCCGGATCCCTCGCTGGTGAACACTTCGCCCATTATCATGACCGTGTCGACGTGAGTCTCTTCCATGATCTGTTGGAATGGATGATTAGAAAATTTCCTTCGTTTAACAAAAAATAAATCTGGTCCTCAGCTGCATTGTAAGACTGTAAGGCGACCCCAACTTAGTTGGGGAAAGGCTAGGCAGATAGATAAGTTTCCTTGGTTTTGTTTTGAAATAACTATGAACTGTCAGTATTTCGATAGTACTGTTTCATTATATATTTTTCTGTCATTGTTGGTAGGAAAAATTCCCATAATGCTCAACTGCAGAAAGATCAGATTATAGGGAAAGAGCAAGTTCTAATCTAATTAAATTATCCGTATGTACTCAAACTCAAACACGTTAATACAAATAATACTAATAATTCAGAACTTTTACAACGTCAAAAACAAAAGACAGCCCCCCAATCGGCCACCCTTCACCACTTCCTATATGTTTTCGCTGGGAATTATTAATTTATTAATTAATTATGGGAAAAAGTGGCGCAATGAACTGCCCAGCAACAACTTACGCACTTCAAAAGGTTTATAAAAGCTTACTGACCTTAGATTCATAACCGGTCAAAAACTTCATTTCTTTAGACATCTGTAATATGGCATTTCTGTCGCCCAGCGACGCCGCGTGAATTATCTCGATGTACTGGTCCATGAACTCTTTGGAGTACTCCCTGGTGGCACCAAAGTCTAGGAGAATCACCTGTGGAGTACACAATATTGAAATAAGTGTTTAAATATAGAAAGATCTGTTAATACAGATTATATTGCTGTTACAACTTTTTTTTTAAATATATTAGTTATTCTGTTATCGATTTTTCAGTTATTAATTTTAAATAAGACACCTATGTGGATATCGGCTGTTATTTGAACATTTCTGGCTGTCGTTACAGGTGACAGCAAGCTATAAATTCTGACTCAGGTAGTCATAAGCCATAGTCTTACAACCAGTCATACCAAGGGCTATTGAGTAACCTGGGTAAATCGGTTAAGGTCAGATGGGCGGTCACTCCTTATAAAACAAAGGTAATGTATCCATTTAGACTGAAAGCTGACTCCAACGGAACGGGAAAAGGCTAGGCTAATGATGAGACGGATTATTTTGTACTAAGTTCCATTTCCGTACCCATAAAAAGTAGCCTATATGTTATTCTGATGTATAAATTATACTACTGCCAAGTTTCATCAAAATCGTCCCATTGTTTTTGCATGGAAGAGTAACAAACATACAGGCTTACAAACCTCTCAAACTTTAGCATAGTAATAAAGACAAAAGCAGGTCACGGTACCCGAATCTGTCAAATTTTAGCAATCAAACATTTACCTACCACTATTGTGATAAGGTTGAAAATCTATAGCAGAAATTTGACAGATTGTGGTAACAATCTCAAAGCACCTGTTTAGTAGTGGGGTTGTAGAAGAAGTTGGCCCAGTTAGGGTCGGTCTGCATGCACCGTAACACGAACATCTCCCGCAGGCACAACTGCATGATCTTGTAGGCGATGTCGACACGGACTTCGTAATCAGCATCGAACAGCTTGTCTAGCGGCACTCCGTCTATCAGCTCAGTTGTTATCACTTCTGGAGCGCAAAGATCGTCTGGAAAAAAGAAAGAAAAACATTTTTTTCTAGTCTTTGATGATTCACAGACGCCATGTCATATAAAGCTTAATAGTTTGTTTGTTTGAACGCGCTAATCTCATTTAAGTCTGTCCAGTAGTTTCGGCGAGAAAGCGTGACAGATAGACAATTACTTTCGCTAAGCAGCAAGTATTATTTAAAACTGGTTTTTGTGACAGTTTCTCCAGCGCTTGGGGTAACCTCAGCCTGAGGATAGTGTAGCTTCTCAACAAACAAACAATCAAATCTTCCTTCTACATATTATAACTGATAGCGTCCTAGCCGATTGCCGGCCACGGTGGCTGTTCTCATATATGGAGATCAGTCAGCTGCGCAGGACGTTTAAAGTGCATAGGCATTTGCACTCCCTATTCCCTCACTCTCATAGCCCGATGGGACCAAAATCCGACACGAGACCAGACCACGAGACACCGGAGATTAGATTATAATATAACTATAGATTTGTTTACCAATAACATCTGGCACGAAGTACTCAGGGTACGGAGCGAGCAGTTTCTTGAACTTCTTGGTGCACTCAGCTTCGCGTATGTAGTCCACTTCCCATGACAACTCCTTCTTAGCAACCTCTACGATGTTGTCTATGAACATCCCTTTAGGGAACATGTTCCATACCTGGGAATAATGAAAGTAGATCATATACAAAGAATGTTATATACATATATACAGGATAGGCGCGGTAACAATGCTTTGGCAGTCGCGTTAAAGTTGAACGCAATTTTTATAGGTATTCGCAATTGCAAAGGTTTTAAACCAGCATAATATTGTTTAAAAGTTCAAAGAGCAATTGCAGAACCAAGTTATAATCAACAATGACCAAGAAGGTTCTACACAATTGGGTTGCCATCATTATCGAAAAAATATTCCTAACGTAAGAAGTAACTTTCATTTCAAAATCAATGGAAATTAATGTTAGCCAGAAAACACAGCTTTACAGACTTAATTCATTGTAAAAATGGAGGTTGTACCTTCATAACCCCAACGAGGTTATCGATGTCGCTGTTGATGCCTTTAGCCACGCCCGGGTACTGAACCTTGACGGCCACCTCCTTGCCGTCATGCAACACCGCTAGGTGTACTTGCCCTGAAAAATAAATATTCATATTGAGTACATCCTTATTTATTAACGAACTAGCAACCCGCCCCGGCTTCGCACAGGTGCAATGAACAGAGAAGGCGCTTTGTTCAGACATACACACAAAAGCATTATCCCCTAAAGTTGCAAGTCCCTGCCCATCTTTAAACTATCTCATGTTTAAAAAGATGTAGGTTGTACTTACCAATAGAAGCGGCAGCAAACGGCTTGTCCTCGAAGCTAGCGACCTTGTGCCTCCACTCGGGACCTAGCTGTGAGCTCATGACCTTCTCCACCTGCCACGATGGCATGAAGTCGGCAGACTGACGCACGCGTTGGAAAATACGCTGCAGTTCCGGAGATATCATTGAGTCATCTTGAATGCTCAGCAGTTGGCCCAGCTTCAGAGCAGCACCTGATTACAGAAACAGGAAATAAGCCCACTGGTACTATAGCTCCAATTTTATACAACAGTCTTGCTCTCTGCCTTCCCACTTACCCCGCACTTTACACAGCGTATCAACGATCCTCTCAGCGTTTGCCGGAGACAGGAATGCGTTGGCGGACTCGTCAACGTTACCAGTCACCTGCTGGAATGTGTTCCGAGCGTACTGAGCAACAGTCCCCACCCCGAGACCCGCGGCTAACGATCCAAATGAGAACATACGGCCGAGGCGCGAAGATGGAACCACGCGGGCTTTCGAGTTCTCGCTTAGCTGAGGAAATAAATAAAGGAGGAGTTAGAAAATGCAGTTCTTTATGAATCCATTATGGATGCTAAATAAAAGTACTTACAGCAACTCTGATCTTCTTCTTAGCCACGGGCTTCGGCGCTACGGGCCCAGCTTGAGACAGAGGCTCCGGCGATGCAGGCCCAGGTTGGTTCTTTGGCCGGGGACTAGGCATATCTGCTGGATCAGCAGAAGCTACAGCCAACAGGATATCGTCGACCCTCTGCTCTTCATCATTTTTTATTTGCTTCTGCAAGTCCTCAATAGGTGCTGACATCTGTACTTTTTTCGGCACGTATTCATTCAGTTCGGCAGAAACCGGCGCTGGGCTATCCATTATCTGGACCTTTTTCAAAGTATCAAAAGTCCTGTTGAACTCCCTGTTCAGCTCGTCAATCTCGTCTTTCATCTGTTGGTCCATCTCAGGGGTCGCTGCAGAGGCACTCATGTTAGGGACATGCATAGCCGCAAACTGCCTGAAGCCATGTGCGACTACAAACGCCCTTTCCATTAACTCTCTAGCGGAAGGAGGGTTGGGATTCATGGCTAATGGGTTAGTCGGGCAGTTGGTGAGCAATGGCTTTAAGCTAGAAGTGTTCCATATTAGGTTCGATGCTTCGGTCTGCGCCTTGACCCCCGCTTCCACCACTAACCGAAGACCTCTCAACACGCCTATCAAGTCGTTAATGTGCGACATGTCCTGAAAGATTAGTTCGGTTATATACATAGATATCATATACATTAATAGATTTATTCGGGGATGCAGTTAAATATTATGATTGTTAGAATAATGATTTTGTTTATAAATAACAAGCCATAAATGTACAGAGATATAATCCGAACTTGCAAAAATCCTGTAATAGCTCAGAATTGTATGGACTAAATGATATTTGACACAATTCCTAAGAGATCATCATTTTCTAACAAGTAATTCAGAATATCAATGGTTTTCAATTTAAAGTTACATGTGCAGTCACTAAAAAACTCAAAAACTCGCAGCATATAGGTAATCACAACCACATAATTATAGTATGTCTTCCTACACACTACTTAAAACATTTTGCACAGCCAATAAACTTCATTTATTTTCACATCATTATTTTGCAATATCAAAACAAACTAACAAAGTAATTAAACACTGTCAAATTGCAATATAATATTCAAGAGTTCGCACTACTTTGAACTATTAATCCACAAAGTTTGTCAATTATGCTGATCAGTCATTTATTATGAATGTGAGAACAAGAAGTTTGTCTTTAATTGTGCCACACCTGTTGCTTGAACAGAACTTAAATCAGAAAGGATATAAAGAACATGAATAGAATTTTCCCTTGCTTACTATGCAAATCCTAATACCATATGCTATGTTATACTGACCCTGTGCCGAAAGGAGATAGTCATCTGGTGATGCAGAATTTTCAATATTCACTACTGGAGGTGGGGGATTCTCAACAGGGACGTCAATTATGATTACAACAATCTCAACTATATTTATTGGTCGATTTGCTTCAGCCATGATGAAAATTATTATTGATCTGACTAGCCTGTTGCAATTGGAGTTACAGCTCAATGCTATATTTACTCAATTAACAATATATTGTAAACCTTTCAAGCTGAACACATGACCTAAGTCAATATTCCAGTAAGAACACAATAAGCACATAGCTATTTCACTTTACTGTCGAAAATTATGTAACAGCAGCCTGAATGCACCTGATACCTACAAACTTGAAAAATCAATACTGCCTGACTAGGTAGGTGAATGACATTTGCACTTTTTAATTGCCATTTTATGCAGATAGCTGATAACCCCAACAGGGGCACAGACTAGGTAGAACTTGTTTGCAGGCTGGAAAATGGTCACCCTATGTCATAAGATAATAAATATATCATCACAGAAATAAGGTTATGTTTGGCAAAATATATGACATGACAGTTCTGTATGCAGTTTATGAATAACGGTATTTTCTAATAACTTTATAAGGCCTATTTACATACAATTTTTAACATAAAATGTTATGTAGTAAAAGCTTTTGCAAAGTATAGATAAATAGAATTAAAAATTATTTTGCAGGGTTACAGCATAAGGAGTTTAAGATAAAGTTATTACCATTTGTTAGATTTACCTTTTATAAAATGTGATTCATTATATTTGTAGGAAAGCGTAGGAGCCAGCAACTTGTATTTCAAGGTTATACCGAATATTGCATAACGTAAATACCTAGGCAATTGTGTCATAATTAGAAACATAAAAAAAATACTTTCTAATGAGTACCTCCAAGGGTAAATTATATTTATATTACTCTGAAAATCACGTGCTTTTCTTTAGACGTACATAGTTATACGTACGGCCCTGTTATCGAAAAAAAACAGTTGAAAGTACTTACTGTTAATGAAGTGCCTCTACAATATCAAGTAACCCGTACTGAAATTTAGTATTACAAACAATTCATTCTTTTAATATGAATACTCGTGCAGATATATTTTAGGTGCGCTATTTTTTTCAAACCTAAAACAACATCATCGGATACTGCTACTTCTGTGAACTAAATGACAGACAAGTTATGTCACTGTCAATGTCAAACTCTGAATAAGGAAACTAATGGACCTGTTACAATGTCTACATCTTATGTTATATGGACGAAATCACAAATATAATGGCATCTCACTCTAAAATATGCGATAAAAACCAGTCAAATATAAACAAAAGATTTTCCCTTTTTTAACATTATTCGTGACGTTAAGCGTGTGCCGAGCTCGCCATATTGTGTGGATGTTTAATGTAAATCATCTATAATCGTCATTCTTCTATTCATCATAGTAAGGGTGCCGATGTGTCATACCCTTCTATGGGAGACATCTGCCTAGCGTTTTTCCTACCATGTTGGGTAAGGCGTCCAATTTCACCGGATGCAGCTGAGTCCCAGTGTTTTAAAAGGAGCGGTGACTACCTATCTGAACTTTTCAGTCCCGATACCCAGGGTTGAGCAGTACTTGTAATAAAAATTACTTATTGGTAGGGGCACTGCCGTGCCCCCTTATAAGTAATTACTCGTAATGCTAAATAATTACTAAATAAACTAGCTTCCGCCAGAGGTTTTACCCGCGTCCCGTGGGAACTACTTCGCGCACCCAGATAAAAAGTAGCCTATAACCTTCTTCAATAAATGGGCTATCTAACACTGAAAAAATATCTCAAATCGGATCAGTAGTTCCTGAGATCAAATAAGCAAACACGTAAAAATACAAACAACACCGATCCGCCATGTTTAGGCGAACTTTAGCTGCATAGGTATACATAATTTTTGCGTAAGTATGGCAATTCCATTTAGAATCCTTATTCAGAGCTGTCAAGTGTCAGAATTTGACATAAGTTGTTTTTTCACAACAAAACCGAGGCTTTTGCCAGTTACTATATAAGAGGAATCATGTTTTGTATGTTTGTTTGCGGTGACTGTCTCAGTGGGTGACGGGGCCGCCTGACCATCTGGCGGGCCAAACCCGTCGGGGTTAGTGACGAATGTTTCGATAATATCCGCCCCTCCGGCACGTGGCAGTCCCCTTCGCTCTTCCCCGAGGACGGAGGGTCACCATGAGGATTATTTTTTAGTTCGTGAGGAGAGTATTTTTATTTTTTACCTATTTATACAATATTTTTGTGTCGAATTTAGCAAACTTTGGTGTAATAATTTGTGCAGCATCTCACGTAAGGTTCCATGAAGATAAAAAGTTTGGAGATGTATAATTTGGACAGTGGCTCTTTATTATCAGAAACTACACTAAAATCAAACAAAGTTTGGATCAAATCATTTTTTATTCTTAACTATGTAGTGATACGATTTCACAAAATGTCTAAATACTTTTAAATTGGATGTCGAACCCTCTAATAACCTCCTGTAAAATAACTAAACATATTTTCTAATAAATTAAATAAAATGCATATTTAGAAACATTCGTGCTTTTAAAAATACATAATGTAAAATATAAATAATTACTTTATCAGTATATTTGTTTCATTGTTTTAAAAAGCGATCAATAAGTAATACATAATTCATTACTATAAATTAGAAAATTTACAAATAAAACAAAAATCTATTTAATTAAATAATAGGTATACATAATTCATTAAATCATTATGATAGTGGATGCAAAAACATTCATTTGTCACATGCTCAGCCCATACCCACACATACTAAACCTATTATATGTAATTACCAAACATACAACATTAATCACGACATATTATCAAAATCAAGTCTCCGTTTCTTGCCTCAGTCATTTAAATGCATTCACCATCATTCATTTTAACCACAACCGCTTAATTTTACTCAAATAGTATTTAAAACCTGAAATGGCCCTTACAGGCAAACCTGTCTCATAAATTAAAACCATTTTTTTTGACGTGGACATCCTGCCCCTGAAGTGTTACCGGTTAAAAGTACCCTGGTGTGTCCGATCAAATGAGGGATGATGACTGACACTTAACCTTAAACAACCCTAACCCAACGCTTCACCGACTAAGATATAAAGTGTATGTTGTGTCAAAAAACTCATGGCAACAACTGAAGGGGTTTTTCAATTTAACATGGTAGCACTTAAAACTATGCAGTGTACATAATTTGACACGATTACACTTATTACGACAAAAAATGGAATAAAAACTAGTGATCGAATTGTAATTTGAAGACATTTGCCAAGAAAAACGAGAATTACAAGTCAAGTAACTGGATTTCAATTTTTAATGGTGCTTCCATACGTCAGAAATATATTTATTCGCAAAATGCACACTGCCATGAGTTCTTGACAAACTGTATGTTAATACTACAAATGCATAGATAATAAAATTAAGTATTCATCTGGATTGAGAATCCAGTTTTTAAAGCTCTTGAGAGCTTATCGAAAAACTTTTCAGCTATGTGTTCTTCTCAATCCAGACGCACACAAATTGTGTATGAATATCTATCTTAAATACCAGATTAAATACACAGCTACGAACATTTAATGTAATTATTGTTAAATATTATCAATGTTAATATTTGTAATAAGAAGGTATATGATGTAGAACATCTCGCGTATTTTAATACATAAGGTGTCCCAAAACTCAACGATGACTTGTTACTGAATGACAGGAAAGGCTTACCACTTTTAGAAATTCCAATTCTTTTGTTTTTCTTTTCTAAACACAACAATAAAGAGTTTGTCTGTTGTGCCTGTCGCCCTATATCAGGCTATCTATGAATTTTGGGACGTCGTGTTTAAGTTGTATACAAGATGATTTTTAATTACCTATAATTTTAGACAATGTTTCAATTTAAAAACAAAAAAAACTATCCGCTAATTACGAATCATCTTGTGTATATCACAAATAAATTATAATTTATCTTATTTATAATAATTATTATAGGAGAGGGATAAAACACATTTGCAAGGACCAACACAATTGGTTCAGATATATTGAGCTTCTTAGATTTCGTGCCTTCTGTGTAAGTAAGTAAAATAGCCTTCTTATTTTACTTCTGGGCACTAAACTGATACTTTTCATTAGAAAATCAATTGATAGTACAAGCTTATTATCATCAGTATCAGTCACGTTTCACGCCGAGTCGAGCCAAGCGATAATATTTTTCCGTAGTGATATAAAATATGATCAATCCATATGCGATAATCAGTAATGCGTTTGATCCCTTTCCAATAGTAAGTTGCAATTATAAATGATCAATATCTTTAAGATACTAATCTGTGTGTAGGGTACAGACGACAGCAGGTTAACCTACCCGAATCTCTCAAATTTTACCAATCGAACATTACCTTCCACTATTTTGATAAGGTTGAAAGTCTATTGAAGGATTTTGACAAATTGAGATAGGTTATGTGCTGGCATCTGTGCATCAATGTTAAAATGTAATACTCGTCGAAAATAGAATAGAAATGCAATATTAATTAATTAGTACATGAGGTAACACTGAACCTACGATATCTTGTTTATCTAGACTAGATAGTGACAACATTATGAGAACTTCATAAATTACTTAGAAAATATTGATAATTCATATAATTATATATGAATTGTACCAAGGATATAGTATCCTTGATACCTTTGATATCTTTGCAATAGTTTGACACTCATAAAACTCACTACACTTTTCTATTTATCCTTGAATATTTAGTTAAAAGACTTCTTCCGATAGCCTTTACAATCATATATATTACGTTACTATAGCCCCGCCAAAGACATCGATCCTCGCATAAATTCCACAAGCTTATCATCGAATTAATTTGACTGGGCCATAAGCAACTGTATACAATTACTTATTAAATAAGTACATTACATATTTGTGACATCCAAAATACGATATATAAAATTTTACAATATAATTTTGAATATTATCACCACAGAAGCTCGTGAATTCGCACTGGCTAAACACTCTAGAAACATATTTAATGCAAAAACCGTACATTACATACCATAAATATAATATCTGTAAATGTATTAGTTCATAGACAATTGCAGATAGATAGCAGCACGGTTTTCTAGCAGATTTTTTTATATCTGTCACATGTACCAGGTTTCCATTGAGTATAAAATTGGAATATAACAATCAAAAATGGAATGACCATTTGGAACGTCTCACAGATTTCGCTTTAAATTTGTTTACAGAATAGTTACGCAAGCCTTATAGTTACGCAAGTTGTTAATGCATCGTAGTAGTAATAAAATCACCATAAATTAAAAACACAGGATTCCTGAACGGATTTTGTAAAGTCAGACGTCAATGAATACGCATAGGGGTGGTTCCCTGGGAGTGTTCTGATGAACTTTGGGCGTGTTACCTTTAACACTTGAGGGTACGATATAAAATCGTAAGGGGATGCATTAATCTTGTCTGAGAATATCCAGCCGTTCCACTATTGTGAGGAAATCAGTTTCAGGCAGCGGAGTGCAGTGCGAAGACTTGTAGTCGTGGAGGTATTTGGAGATCTGTAAATAATAATTTATATTTATAAATCAGTCCCTCGTTGACAACTGATGTGCTTTATTTTTAATTTAATCTATCTAATGGAAATAAAAGCAAAGGCAAACGGAATAACAAAATTATATGTTAGAAATTCACAAAATATTTTACAACAATGACAAATCGAATTGTGAGACGACAAAGGTGCTACCATACATTGTAATATTGCATCCATAATTCTATCACTATCAAGAATGACCCATTTTAAAAATGGTATTTATGGAGATCGTCATACTTATCGTCGTCTCTCCCTTTATTCAAACTCAATAGAATCTACTGTAATAACAGTATTTTTAATTTCCAAATTTTCCTTACCAATGGCAACAGGGGTAGTTCGTAATCTTCGATCGCAGTCATGTCAATAGTACGCTGCAGATCTGGCATCGACAGCAGTTTCAAGAGCGAGACCTTCGCGAAGGGGTTCTCCACAACGTTCGGATGTCTTTGGGAGATGAGCTTCATTATCAGGTGGTTGCCTCGGTTCGTTGCCAGGAGACCTTGTCTGAAATGCACAAAGTATTTTTACAATAATCTATATATGTATAAACCAATGCCACTTTTCGTTGTAATTTTACAACTCGCGAACGGGTTCACTTATCCAAACCAAATGTTTTGGCTTTGTTCGGACTATTTAGTAGGTGGTTTATGTGAAGTTTACATAAAATCGGTCGCGCGGTTCTTCATCTATTGCCTTTAAGGCGGAACAAAGTTCGCAGGGTCATCTAGTATTGTATAAAATAAAATCCACATCTTTCTGACTTTATGAAATGGAGATAATCTCTATCTTCACAATATATAAAGAAAGTTTTAGCACAGAATACACACTCGTGCGAAGCTAGGGCGGATTGCCAGTAGAGAATATACATACATTAAGCTCACATCAATACATAGTATTTTGACAGCATTCCACATGTTATACATGTGGGGTCTTACTACAAAAAAGTTAAACACGCGATCGTCACGTGTTTTAGAAAAGTCTCCATACAAAATTTTCTAAAACACGTTTTGAACATGTGTTTATCTTTTTGTAGTAAAACCCGTGGTGTTTATAGTACGTTATTTCGAAACAGTATGATCCCTAAAAGAGACAGCTTAAAGAAGTTGCAGAGCTGGAAAAAGAGCATCTGGATGGTGCTGGCTGGTATTCAATTAGAATTTTATGAAAATAAGTAGTACAGAGGCAAGTTATGGGACAGTTGTCATCATACCATGTCCTTGAACTGAAAAATGAGGCATTTACATCAGACAAAATCTTATGACATAGCTTCAATTGCGTTATTCTTATTGGTACTCAAAGCAATAACTATGTAGTTATTTAGGACGAAAACTCGGGTCTATCCACAAAATAAATGATAGCACAAGTACAGAAGTTGTCTTAACATACATTAAACTGATAAAGTATGCTCAATTATATCATTTGAATAAAATAAATTGATAGCAAAACCAAAGTGAAATTTACAATCCCGCTTCGTGTTTGAAAAAGTACAGACTGAATGACCTCTTCAACTGCCCAGCCTTTTCCCATCTATGTTTGGGTCGGCTTAGTTACCTATTTAACCAATTATGGGTGAAATGGACACTAAACTCACTCAATGTAAACCAACTGAAATATGTTTTTGGGAAATATGAAATTGAAAGCATGTGCACTTACTTTCGACTGCTCAACCTATAAAAAGGTTGCGATCCCATTCCCCGTGTAAAGCGAGCGTGTATGAAAAGATGTATTTTAAAAATATGTTACAAAATGATTAGTATATGATATGAAAGCATTGTATGGTCTGACCGTGTTTGGTGCAAACAAGACAGTCGATCCTTGAAAACTGATAGCTGTCAACTGCGGTGTCACTTTGACTCCAAATAAACACCGAACAATGAGGGTTTTCTAAAATGGTCTTCATCAGATGGCAGCACTGTAGCGTCAGGTCCAAACACAAATCAAAACTTGTATTTTTCGATCGTTTTTNAAAATGGTCTTCACCAGATGGCAGCACTGTAGCGTCAGGTCCAAACACAAATCAAAACTTGTATTTTTCGATCGTTTTTTGATGTAAATACATTCTTAGAATGTTTGAAAAATAATATATTTTCCTTTACTTTAATTTTATAGTAGTTAGACTAATCAAATTGCGGTAATAACCTTTCAAAAAACTTTTCCTTGTAGCAATGACTATTGTACCTCTTTTTTTAGCTGAATCTTCAGTTTGGCCTTAATTAACCTTAATAAATCAATAACACTACTAAATGCGTAAAATTTCACGAAAAAATCATTCGATCAGTTGGAATCTGTACTATCTGACAGCTATTTGGACCTGACGCACATGAAGCGCTCTCTGGTGGCAAAAAAAGTTTTGAAAACCCTCATTGCCCTACGTGTTACTCTCATGCAACGTAGTTATTGGACAAATACGTCTCAAACACACGACATGTGAATACCACATTAGGAAAAAAACGGTTATTTCAGATTTGATATCCGATACGCCGAAGTTCAAGAAAGTCGTGATGGTCTAGTGAGTAAAGTATTTGTGAGTGGGTTTCAATTCCAAGTCAGGAATGCAAATTGCAACTTTTCCAAGTTAGTACGTAATTTCTAAGTAATTTTTGGACACCAATGACTGGTTAGAAGGCAAAGGATAACATCTCGAGGAAACCTGGACTGTAAAGTCTGAAATTACTAACCCGCATTGAGCAAGCGTGGTGATTAATGCTCAATCATTCTGTGTGAGAGGAGGCCTGTGCCCAGTAGTAGGACGATAAAAAAGGCTGAGGATGATGACGAATTTATGGAAAACCGTTGAATTTAACAGTCAGCAACAAAAGTTCTTAACAAATCAAAATAATTGAAAACCGTATGTTCAGCTTTGTAATTCTCTGTTCCACAGTCATGACAGTTACTTTATATTTCGTCATGTCTGTCTGTCCGTCCGTCCGTATATCACAGCCACTTTATTCCGAAACTATTAAGACTACACAGTTAAAAGGTAGGTAGATGTATTATATTAACCACTTTACGATTTTCATACAAACATTTAATAAAAATATGAGAGGAATTGAGAATTTTTTCATCACTCCTATACTTGCGAGGTGTCTATAGATAGGTCTTTAAAAATAAGACAGGTTCCTAAAACCATTTTTAGGGTTCCGTAGCCGAATGGCAAAAAACGGAACCCTTATAGATTCGTTCTGTCTGTCTGTCTGTCCGTATGTCACAGCCACTTTATTCCGAAACTATTAAGACTACACAATTCAAACTCGGTAAGTAGATGTATTACATTAACCGCTTTACGATTCTTATGCAAAAATAAAAAAATAATAATATTAGAGGGGGGCTCCCCATACATGGAACTGAAACTAAAAATTTTTTTTTTCATCTAACCTATACTTGTGGGGTGTCTATAGATAGGTCTTTAAAAATGAGATTGAGGTTTCTAAAACCATTTTTTCTCAAAGTCAATCATTTCAGAGTAAGACACTTTCAAAGTGCTAAAATGTGTGTGTCCCCCCCTGTAATTTCTAAACTACCAAAGAGAAAAATCTAAAAAAAATATATGTTATAAACCTTAATAAAAACTATCGACCAAAATTGGTTTGAACGAAATACAGTCAGTAGTTTTTGAGTTATAGCACTTTTTCAGTAACCGCAAATTATAACTTTGTTATTCATATATATTTGTATGAAAAACAAAGTTATTTTTTGTTGTCGAGAAATGTTCCTGTTTTGGCCAATTGTAGGTAGTAAGTACGTTTATTTTTCATAGATAATGGAACGGAACCCTTCGTGCGCGAGTCCGACTCGCACTTGGCCGATTTGTTTTCAGAGTCACAATCATTTCAACGTCAGATACTATCAAAGTGATAAAATGTGTTACCCCATCTAATTTTTAAACTACCAATGTAAGAAATTTACAAAAAATATATGTTATAGATTTCTATAAAAACTATCAACAAAATTGGTTTGAACGAGATACAGTCAGCAGTTTTTCGGAAACCGCAAATTATAAGTTATTGTTATTCATACATTTGTATGAAATACGAAGTTTTTTTTTGTTTCGAGTACGAGACTTAGCCGGTTTTAATTATGATTGCATTATTGAACTCTTGTCGCTCACTGTACATCACTAGTGACAAAATAACCAGTACTAATCCAAAACCTAATTAAAATCATCAAAATCACTTACCGCAGGCTGATAATTTCATCCTCAGTCCTTCTAACCAGTTTGAAGGGTCCAACGTATTTGTCCATCATGTCTGAAATGTTCAGGTTGACGTAGGAACGCACAACTTCCTTCACGAGGAGGGACCACGAAGACGGCATCTGGTTTTCGGCCAACGGAAGCAGGTCATCGAATGTGGCGTCTAGGATCTGGTAAAAATATGGGTGTGTGATGAATATGTTTTTGCTTTTTCTCCTGATTAAGTTGGACTAGAATTATATGTTTCATTTATCATGGCGAGCGAGAAGTAAATAGATTTGTCGTTATTTCTAATACTATTCTTTATCTTCACGGGTTTTATTTATCTTTGTATTCGCTTCGCATTCGCGTTGATTCGCCCACTTAGGACGTTTCCTTAGTGCTAAAGCGCAGCAGCAGTCACGGGTATAACGGGTAATTATCTTATCCTGTATCATAGAAATAGTAGCGCAGCAGCTTTCTACAGCTATAGTTTAATTTCAACTATTAGACTAAATAAATTCACATGATATAACTGTATCAAGAAGTTGGCATACAACCGGTCGAGCGGTTCTTCATTTATTGCCTCTAAAGAGGGAACAAAGTACACCGGGTCAGCTAGTCTCTAAAGAATGAACTATGAACTAAGTGAGCAAGTTATAACAAAAATGTGTTGCACAAAGCTAACTTTGATATTTATCTTTGGATACAGGCTCTTCTACTTAACAAACGTAAGTACAAAAACATAGCCCAAGTATAGTACTCAAAATGTTCACATCGCTAAGATATTTAGCGGTAAAAACGTTTTCAATAATTATCTCGTAAATACAGGGCCGGATTAACCCGTCATGGGCCTGTAAATAATAGTTTCCTTACCAAAGCAGCCACGGGATAATTGATAGCGGCCCAGGTGGCGGTGTAGCCCCCGATACTCCAACCGAACATGATGATATGGTCAGGTCGGAAGCGTAGCTCGTTGATAGCGTACTGCATTACTGCATCAATGGCGTTGTGCTCTTGTGACGGGAACGGAAGGCCCTACGACAACAACCATTTTATAATCTCACAATTCAACCAGTAATATAACGGATAAATATTATGCTACACTATTAAGTTCAAAATTATAGATATATCAAATCTATACTAATATTATAAAGCTGAAAAGTTTGTTTGTTTGTTTGAACGCGCTTATCTCAGGAATTACTGGTCCGATTTGAAAAATTATTTCAGTGTTAGATAGCCCATTTATCGAGGAAGGTTATAGGCTACTTTTTATCCGGGTGCGCGCAGTAGTTCCCACGGGAAAGCGGGTGAAACCGCTGGCGGAAGCTAGTAGATAATATTATAACGTACTCTGTTGTTCTTTTAATTCTAAATATGTGACGTATCGCACGGTACACAATATTCCAAGAAGATGTTTGTACAGACAGCAAGTCAACCTACCTGTTAAATTTTACCAACCGAACATAAACCTTCCAGTTTTGTGTTGAGGTCGAAATACTATTGAAGAAATTAGTCAGATTGTGGTAGGTTGATGTTTTGGCGTCCGTACAAAGACATTCGACAGACAAACTCTGTGTATAGTTTTGTTGGAAATTGTGTAAGTTATAAAATATAAAATGTAAGGTACATTTTAAGTTTATAGATAAATAAATACAGTAGCCAGTTTCAACTTACAGTGCTACCAGCAAATCCAGGATGGTTCCAGCCCAGTGCAGAGAAGCCGGCCCTGATAGGCGTGTTCATGATCCCCATCTCATAGAACCCAGAATTCCCTTCGCAGCAAATAACCAAAAACCTGCCTCTCGGAGAAATATTTCGGTTATCAACGAACATTGTGTCTATGGAATTTCCATCAGCTGTTCCTACTTTAGCTCGCTGCCCGTCGTGGTCTTCAACCAGTACGGTTCTTCCTTGGTAAAGAGCACCCCCTGAATGGATAGATTTTGATTAATGTTTAATGTTTAAATTTGATAATGCTAAACAAAAAAACTACAAAATACAGACAGTCCATGTTTATTTCAATCCTGTATCATTACAGGTGTTTCAAATGTACTAATTAAAAATTGAATGTTAAAATTCACCATACCATACTGGAAATTAGCACTTTTTAAGGCCTTTTAACCCTCGTTCAGCTTTTCAAGTTTTTTAAAGATATAAGAAGTATAAGGAACTTACACAGCAGTGTATGAACAACGCTCAATGACCCAGGGTATATAAGTCTCAGGCCGAATGTATGCGTGGCTATGAAAGCAAGGATCTGGATTGGCACTCGTTTGTACATCGGCAGGTCGGGGTTGGCACACAGCTTGAACGGGAGGCGGTCCATCCACGAGGCCCTAAAAAATAGTCTTTGATTATTTTTGAGACATAATTTTACCGAGAACTCAGCAGTCAAATACACCATGCAGGTCAATAATGAGTAGAGAATAAGTATTGGAATACTAGCTTCCGCCAGCGGTTCCACCTGCTCTCGCAACTACTACGCGCACGCGGATTAAAAGTAGCCTATAGCCTTCTTCAATAAATCGGGCCAGTAGTTTCTGAGATTAGCGCGTTCGACCAAACAAACTCTTCAGCATTATAATATTAGTACAGATGCTATAATTAATTGTTTCACCACTAACCTCTGTCTAGCTGCAACACTGTAAGTAGTGGGCCAAGCACTTGCTTCAAAATCGTATTTCCTCAATTCAGTCAAATATGCCTTCCTATCAGCCATGGGGCTTGTGAGTGCTCTCACAAACTGAACATATTTAGTGCTGGATGCCCTGCCGAATCCTCGTATAAAGAGAGAGAAGGCCAGGAGACAGGTAAGACCGCTAACAAGACGTCCAAGTGACTTCATCTCATCCATTGTGAAGAACCCTCGCTTGTATATGTACATACATATGAAGGGCGATGTGTACAGGCTTATATTCAATAGAGTGTTGGCCTAAAAAATATTTATATTAGTTTATAACAATCAAATGAAAATATTTCTCAGTTAAATCAAAAAAATTATATGACTTTGTAAAATCTTACCGTAGACACCACTTTGTCCCCCCATTTCTCCAGTCGTACAGGCTGGTACATTGACTGAAATAAAAGCATTAGAAAATAAATAATTATTGTGCAGTTTATTAATCTTTGACTCAAAATTCTCATGTAACCGCATTGATTACCCTTGGAAATTGAAGGTATTTCATAGCTGTTTTGTAAAGTCCTATGTGGGAAAGCTAGCAGAAAATTTATAAAGACTTCTTTGAACTATATACAGATCACAAGTGTGTCAAAAGTCTTTAGTTAATCTGACCTCAGATAATACACCCGCTACCGCAGGTGATTTAATTTTTGTTTAATGGAAACTTGTATTCTATAGCTTAAATAATGGCTACATAGCATACATAACGTGTAGAGCTTCTGGCTCAACAACAGGCACACAAGTCAACCAATCAATGGTAAAAGTCTGATGGCGTCCTAGCCGATTGTCGGCCACGGTGGCTTTTCTCATATAAGGAGATCAGCAAGCTGCACAGGACATATTATAGTGCACAAGCATTTGCGCAGACACAGGAGCACTCCCTATTCCCTCACTCTCATAACCCGATGGGACCGCAATCCGATACAATGGTAAAGGTACGCTTGGCACAAACAACAAGCGCATGGATCTATGTCATAGAGAATTCTTTCATATTTTAGAAGGAGCATTAAACTATGTCACCAACCCCCATTGAGCAAGCATGGTTAACAACTTTCAATCCTTCTCTGTGTGGGAGGAGGCCTGTGCCCAGCAGAGGGACAATAAAAGGGCTGATGCTCCGTATGTGGGAGCAGTTATAGGCCCAGGCAGTCTGATAAGATGTCTAGGGCCTAGGGTATGATGATGATGATGATGATGTCGTCCTGTTATCCCTCCTCAGGGACATAGGGCTCGCAGAAGATTTTTCCACTCCTTTCGATCTTGAGCCGCAATAGGGCCTAGGGTATGGTCTTGCATAAATAGCGGGTGACTACCAATTTACATTTGATATGAATGAACATTGACCTCAAAAAAATTTAAAAACGCTAGACAGCGAGGCCACACTAGGCAGACAATGTATTAGCATGTCTTATAAACCACCTACTAACAGTACTTCATTCAGGTAGGTTTATACTACAAAAATGGAACAACAAAAAGTTTACTTGCTACAATAACACAAGATTTTGTTTTTATGTATATTTATAACACATGAAATAGAGCGATCAGTATTCCAATAAAATACACCACCAGTGTATTTACGGAAATTCTCCCTTGTGAAGTAAAATTGCATAATTTTAGGAAAAAATAGATGACTTGGAAATAACTTACATCTTTTGGTCCATCTCGGTACACCTTGTACAGGCGAGGAGAAAACATACACTGCCAAACCAGCTTCATGGCGAAATGTCCGAATTACGCTGTAAGACACGATTTTTACCCCTGAGTAAACCTGAAATAGGTATCGGGTTAGTCGGTCCCAGTTCAGAGAAAAGATTAATGTATTTAATGTTTATAGGTTACTTTTTACATACTTTTTTGATATTATTTGAAAGCTGAAATTGTAGCCGGTGTCCACACCATTCCACCAAAAACTAAACTGAAAATCGATAAACACTCTTTCCCAGTTTCAACCACACCAACATCAACATAAATAAAATCAAGAACAGGAAGGAACTAAAATTCAGTGTTGCCGATATTCATTTCTTGATTACCAATAAAACTATAAAAAATTCAAATTATGAAAATTAAAAATCTTACAATTCAAATGTTACTGGATATACTATGATATTTCGTAATATAAAGTTTAATCAGTAACATTTCAATTGTAAGAAGTTTCGGAGTTAAACGAGGACATCAGAAATTACTTTGTGATATATCATAACCGCGAAAGATAAGATCACGCCTCATATTGGATGTTAACTTAGGTAAAACATGAAAAAACATGTATTATTTGAATTGTCTGCTTCCAGGCGTCGCATTCACCTTTAGATACTGTGGCATTGGGAACGAGAAAATGTTACGTAGCTTACCGAATGTTGCTCAGCTAAGTTGGATTCGACGATTGGCCTCCTTCTCGAAGTTGGACTTGCCTAGCTAGACTGTTTGTCCTAGATAAATGTACTGGTTAACAACTTCAAATCAAATCATTTGTTGATAGGTTTCACATAACGTACGTGCGTAAGACCGTGCATTCTCCTACTTTTACGGGAGAAGGTTTTACATGGAGGTTAGACATATCTCTGTTTTATCCATGTTCATTTTTTTACTCCTACTTGCTGGGAGATTCTGTTGAGGTCATCGAGCATTTTACTCAAATCCTCCAGGGTCTCAGCCATGTCTACGATATCGTCTGCAAATTGAAGGTGCGTTATATTAATGCCACGCTCGCTCCAATACATTTTACAATTGAAAACATCGTCCAATGCAGCGGTGAATAGTTTAGGAGATTTGACATCTCCTTGTCTGTCGCCCCGCTGCGATTTGATTGGTTTTTGAATGCGATTTGATTGATTGGGAACTGTCATTGTGGTGTTATGATATAAGCACCTCAACACTTCGATGTATCGGTAGTCAATTGGGTACCACTTAAGGGACTGGAGTACAGCCCAGGTCTCGATCTCGAAGACTTTTTGTAGTCCACGAATGCTAAGCATAGTGGCTGGTTTTACTGTTCGCTCTATTGAAAAAGTAAGCGCAGAAGTTGTCTTGGCAAGGCGCGAGCCAAGTGAGATTAAAATCTTTCAAACTGAGTTGACAAAAGTTAGCGCAGAAAAAAGAAGTCGAGAATTGGAACGGTGCGAGTGAAGCGAGTGCGTTTTTTTTTAGTTTGAACACCAAAAGGGGTGGCCAAAGTTTCACAATAGGTAACAATGTTATTTATCAATTACTTAAAAAAAAGCATATAATTTTTGACACATTTCTAGTTTCTAGTCTGGATTCCTCGGCTTTTTTACTTACACCCACCCCGATTCAATCCCCAATTCCCCGTAAATCGGGGTACTTCCCAAAATTGGCAGAACTACAAATGTCAGCCCAGACCACAGCATTAAATCCACGGAACAGATTTTCGATGTTTCTTATCTCGTAATAAGCTACATAGCTGAAATCACAGGCTCAAATGCAGTAGCTTAGTCAATATGAGTACTGCAATAGTAAAACTAAAAATATTAATTGATTAGTCGATTTAAATAATTTTACGCCTGTGAAACCTTTTCTTATCTGTATTCAATGATCATTCATCTAAAATGTTTAGTCTATGTTTATCTCCGTCAGCGACTCGCGGAATGTTTTTGTGAAGAATTGATAATTTTTGAACATTATTTTGAAATAAAACAATTTATTATTTGGTATTTATCATAATCGTCATGAAACATGTTTAATGTAGTGGAAAAGGCTGTCTTGTGCATCCTGGTGGTTGCTGCAACCGTGTCGTGCAGAATACACAAACTGCATCTTTCGGTAAGTTGAACATTTATGACTGCTGAAGGCATAATAGATTTGCAGAACATTTGAATAATGAAAACCATATGGTAATTAAATAAAGGTGTTTCGTGAATGTCTGTGTTCAGGAATTATGATGAAAATGTTTGGTCCAGCTTCACCTGTAAAGCTGTTTGGTGTCTACTTGCGTTTGTGTGATTTTCTGTGATGTTTGGTACATTAAAATTGTACAATAATGTATAACTAAGTCCTTCAAGCTTAATTTGCTACTTGGCAAGCTAAATAATGGTTACTAAGTTTAAAATTCGGAGAACACTACCTTAAGATTTTTATTTAAAATCTTTTTACTGGGCACATTAATATTGATAAGCATGTGTGTTTATGACTTAGGGATTATATTATCTCAAATAGTGAATTTGACTATCTTTGTCTTTTATTAGTGCTAAGATATTTAAAGTTTCATGCTATGTCTAAAGAATATTAATTAACTAAAAGCCTGTCTATACATAGAAAGTCCTTTTTGTGACATTGAAACAAGTTTGTTAGTTGGTGTTCATGGTCAACGGTTTCAGATTTTCAATGGCACAGAAGCAAGATGGAATTGGCTGTTATACAAATGGAATGCAAAATATTACTAAACTGCTGTTAGGCCTAAAAAAGGTCCCAAGTATTACACATCCATCTAACTAACCTTTCCCCAACTATCTCGAGGTTGGCTTCCAGTCTAACCAGATGCAGCTGAGTGTCAATGTCTTCTGTTGAGCGACTGCCTGTCTGGCTTCCTCAACTCAGTTATCTAGGCAAATGCGATACCCCTTGGTAAGACTGGTTGTCGGAATGCCAAAGGTGCTCAAATGATAGCTGGGAGCCACCAATTGTAACATGTTTTCTGAAATGAAAGAGGAACAAAACACAAAAGGTCACAACGAAATGGGCTGTTCATGGACCAAGCCAGCAAAGCATAATACCTTATGATTAGTCAAACCTTGTTTCTATT
This sequence comes from Heliothis virescens, assembly GCA_002382865.2. Classification (NCBI taxonomy): domain Eukaryota; kingdom Metazoa; phylum Arthropoda; class Insecta; order Lepidoptera; family Noctuidae; genus Heliothis; species Heliothis virescens. Next base: position 4,260,057 of record NWSH02000323.1, read on the forward strand.
ACTTAGCCACAGGCTCCACTTAGATATTTGTGTGTTCAACCAGCTCGTAATTATTAAGGAATGAATTGAAAATATTTTACAAACACCTTTTTGTAATATTTTCTATAATACAATGGAATATTTTGATAAAAAGTGACTCTAGGTCAGACAAGTACCAATGTTTTACTGATTCTGCTACGGCAAAATTGAGAGGAAACCTTAATAAGTCTGAAATCACTGCATCCGCATTAAGCAAGTTCTGGTGTGGTGATTTGCAACAGTGTCATTTTCATAAGTTGTAGGCATATAGTAGACATTATTTGTGTATTCTATCTATACTAATATAATAAAGATGAAACATTTTTAGCTTGTTTGTTTGTTTGTACCCTTGAGGCTCCAAAAATGCTAAAGCGTTTTGAAAAAATCTTTTACTATTGGAAAGCTTCACTATTCTCAATTAACATAGGCTTTATTTTATCCGGGTATGGGAAGAAGTTCCCCAGGCCATGGGTGAAATATGAATGGGCCATAAGAATACAACCAGTCAAACATAATTTGCTATAGTTCTATTTAAATTATTACTATTCATTAGTTAAACAAGTTACTATGAGAGTTGCGATCATTATTTAGAATTAATATTTTGGTAATGCTTCACAATCTGATTAGAGCTTGTATTAATTGGGTTAATTAGTTGACAAAACTTTTACTTTAAACAGTTGTACAATTACCCAATTAGCATTAGCAGTCAACTGGAAATCATTAACAAAAAACGGTTTTAATGGCGGCAGTGAAATATTGTAACTAAAGTAACTCTAGTATTCGGAAAAATGACACCACAATTACTAACCTAACAATACTACTTCATGTAAAGACATCAGTAATCAACCTTATCACAATAGTGGCAGGGTAATGTTCGATGGGAAAATTTTACAGATTCGGGTAGGTAGACCTGGTGTTGTCTGTACACAATATTCTTAACTAATCTGTCACTAGGGGCTAAAACCACTAAAACTATCAAGCTGTTGGATGAACTTACTCATGAGCAAGCAACATAAAACTGCCCATGAGAGAAGCAATGTTCTCTCAAGTCAATACCCGCAATTTGGAGAGTTTGCCCCTGAGACTTATTTATTGTCATGGCAAAGCAGACTTTTAGGGGAAGCTGTAATCGATTAAATTCGAACTGAATATCATCGGTATTAAAGGGATTTGTGGTAGAAATAGTTTCCCCTTTTGCACACCCAGTTAACAAAGTGGCTTCGACTATATGTATTGCGATGTAACGCTTTCACATGTAGTCTTAAACCGTTACAAAGTTTTGGTGGTTTTAAATTTCGCAAATCCACCATCATCCTTTATTATATCCCCGTGGGCGTTGAATTTATGAAAATCTAATAAGCGGACGTCTTCATCATAGTAGCATCAATCAATTATTTTCAGTTCAAGCAGTCGAAAATCTAAGAAGATTAATACAAATTTTCATCCCCTATTTTATTCCCTTTGGGGTGGAATTTATCATAATACTTTGTTAGAGAATGCCTACGTCATAGTAGCTATATGTATGCCAAATTTCAGCTCGATCCCTCTAGTAGTTTGGGCTATGTGATGATATATCACTATGTCAGTCAGTCAACCTTTGAGATTTATATATTTATTTAGATTAGATTTAGATAATTTTATAAAATACTATAATATTATATAATATACCTTGTTTGAACATTAGCGTTAGCATTAAAATAGCCTAAGTCTTGCATAGATGTTTATAAGACAACACCAAAATCCATTGTAGAATTAACGTTTCAACGGTAAGCGTACTGTATCAAACTTGGTGTCACCGATACAGCAGCATACAGCTCATTAGCCACAGTTTTTGTTAGGCATTGTGTGCTGGAAGGTCAAGACCGGTTCTTCCAATTAAAACTTGTCGGTTCTACCTGATAAAGGATTACAATTATATAATTACTAGCTTCCACCAGCGGCTTCACCCGCGTACCATCGGAATTAGGTACCCGGATAAAAAATAGCCTTCCTCGATAAATGGGTTATCTAACACTGAAATCGGACCAGTAGTTCTAGACTCCTCAGCTTTATGATATTAGGATAGATAATGTGTGATTAAGGCACCGTGATCATGTCCTTGCCCCGAATTAACTACTTCCCGCGATTTCATAAAAAGTAGCCTATGTTAATTTGATGGTATAAGCTGTATTTCTGCCCAGGGGCCGCTTTCATCAAAATCCGTGCAGTAGTTTTTCTTTAAAAAAACACACATCTTCCTAACTAGCTCAACGGCTAACCGGCTAACCACACCGACTTCCTAAAAAAGAGGAAGTTCCCGATTCGAACGCGTGTGTTTGTAGTGTGATTTTTATAAGTTGATACTTAGTGGCTTCTTGAGTTGTATTTAATAAGTGAGTGTAGTTCCAACATTTGTAGAGCTTCACAGTCAAGCTAACATTGTGGATTACATAATTATTTCTATGGCCTTGATTTACCACTCCGGTTATACAGTTACCAACTTCTGCCAGCGGTTTCATTTACTGCGGATTTCAATATTCTGTCTATCTGNACAATTACTAACCTAACAATACTACTTCATGTAAAGACATCAGTAATCAACCTTATCACAATAGTGGCAGGGTAATGTTCGATGGGAAAATTTTACAGATTCGGGTAGGTAGACCTGGTGTTGTCTGTACACAATATTCTTAACTAATCTGTCACTAGGGGCTAAAACCACTAAAACTATCAAGCTGTTGGATGAACTTACTCATGAGCAAGCAACATAAAACTGCCCATGAGAGAAGCAATGTTCTCTCAAGTCAATACCCGCAATTTGGAGAGTTTGCCCCTGAGACTTATTTATTGTCATGGCAAAGCAGACTTTTAGGGGAAGCTGTAATCGATTAAATTCGAACTGAATATCATCGGTATTAAAGGGATTTGTGGTAGAAATAGTTTCCCCTTTTGCACACCCAGTTAACAAAGTGGCTTCGACTATATGTATTGCGATGTAACGCTTTCACATGTAGTCTTAAACCGTTACAAAGTTTTGGTGGTTTTAAATTTCGCAAATCCACCATCATCCTTTATTATATCCCCGTGGGCGTTGAATTTATGAAAATCTAATAAGCGGACGTCTTCATCATAGTAGCATCAATCAATTATTTTCAGTTCAAGCAGTCGAAAATCTAAGAAGATTAATACAAATTTTCATCCCCTATTTTATTCCCTTTGGGGTGGAATTTATCATAATACTTTGTTAGAGAATGCCTACGTCATAGTAGCTATATGTATGCCAAATTTCAGCTCGATCCCTCTAGTAGTTTGGGCTATGTGATGATATATCACTATGTCAGTCAGTCAACCTTTGAGATTTATATATTTATTTAGATTAGATTTAGATAATTTTATAAAATACTATAATATTATATAATATACCTTGTTTGAACATTAGCGTTAGCATTAAAATAGCCTAAGTCTTGCATAGATGTTTATAAGACAACACCAAAATCCATTGTAGAATTAACGTTTCAACGGTAAGCGTACTGTATCAAACTTGGTGTCACCGATACAGCAGCATACAGCTCATTAGCCACAGTTTTTGTTAGGCATTGTGTGCTGGAAGGTCAAGACCGGTTCTTCCAATTAAAACTTGTCGGTTCTACCTGATAAAGGATTACAATTATATAATTACTAGCTTCCACCAGCGGCTTCACCCGCGTACCATCGGAATTAGGTACCCGGATAAAAAATAGCCTTCCTCGATAAATGGGTTATCTAACACTGAAATCGGACCAGTAGTTCTAGACTCCTCAGCTTTATGATATTAGGATAGATAATGTGTGATTAAGGCACCGTGATCATGTCCTTGCCCCGAATTAACTACTTCCCGCGATTTCATAAAAAGTAGCCTATGTTAATTTGATGGTATAAGCTGTATTTCTGCCCAGGGGCCGCTTTCATCAAAATCCGTGCAGTAGTTTTTCTTTAAAAAAACACACATCTTCCTAACTAGCTCAACGGCTAACCGGCTAACCACACCGACTTCCTAAAAAAGAGGAAGTTCCCGATTCGAACGCGTGTGTTTGTAGTGTGATTTTTATAAGTTGATACTTAGTGGCTTCTTGAGTTGTATTTAATAAGTGAGTGTAGTTCCAACATTTGTAGAGCTTCACAGTCAAGCTAACATTGTGGATTACATAATTATTTCTATGGCCTTGATTTACCACTCCGGTTATACAGTTACCAACTTCTGCCAGCGGTTTCATTTACTGCGGATTTCAATATTCTGTCTATCTGTGGATTTGCTTACTAGAGATAGAATTTTTACATTAGCCCCATACAAGTAATGTCAAATTCCTATCTCTAGTAAGCAAATCCAGAGATAGACAGAATTTTGAATTCCGCAGTTAATGCCGAAGGAACTATCTCCCGCATCCGAATAAAAAGTAGCTTGTATGTTATTTTGATATATTATTATGTATAAGCTATATTACTACCATGTTTCATCGAAAGTGATTCGGTATTCTTTGTATTAAAGGGGTAGAAATATCCATACATACGTACATTCATCCATAAATGCAAACTTTCGCATAAATTCATATTATTAGCATGGGCGGCATCTTGCTTAATTTTCTAAAGAAATAACGAGATTCTAAATTCTAGAGCGTTATGGAAATGGTAAGAGATTAGTCATCGCCCAATTACAGTGGCGGAGTCCGCCTTTGGAGTTCATTTCAAGTCTCTCTCCCACTCATTTAAAGCAATAATATTTCTTATGCTTCAACAAGTAAAATATTGGCGCAATGCGCTCACAAATCAAACATATTGATTACGTGTTCCGATAACAAGCTTTATATAAATTCAGCATCAATCAGTGCTTATCGTTTTAGTTACATTTATTCTAAGAAAATACAACGAAGCATTCATTTTCCTAGGTTTTACAAATATACTAAAAGTCCTAAAATACTGATTTGGTTACGTCGAGATAATAACTGTTTTTGTCTAAAGAAAATGGTCCAACGGACTCTTGGATTATTACATTATTTATTTATAGATTACTTAATAGACTTTAACCTTTACTATTAATGGAATTACGAGTAGGTACGATTACGATTGATTGAATGTCTGATAATGTATACCTGTATAAATAACATCAACATCATCTATCTATTTGCCTGCCTTTCCCCAACTATGTTGAGGTGGGCTTGCAGTCTTATAATAAGTGTTTTTAACCGACTTCCCAAAAAGGAGGAGGTTCTCAATTCGACCGTATCTTTTTTTTTTTTTTTTTTTCTTTTTTTTTTTTACATGGACCGACTACCCGTCTGACCTCCCAGTTACCCGGGCAACCCGATACGGTGGTAAGACTGGTACACCTGTAAAAATAATATTAGACAAATCTCATGCCATTATTAGTTATTTGTTTGCTGGCTGTGGCGACAATTTGAGTCCAAATACGACGTGAACTTATCACCTTTTATCATCTCGAGCGAATTCTACTGTATTCTATGCCCGCATGCAATTATTTTGAACGGTATCAATTGAATTAATAGCTCAGCGAATATACGTTTATGCAGCGTTCGAAAAGGAAACTTGTTCTTTTTCCTGTTTTGCGCGCGTTCCGTAAGAACTCGAATGGTTTTGTCTGATAAGAATAATACATAATAGCCCTTTTTTAGGGTTCCGTAATTTATTGAGTTGAGAATCGTGTAGGTACTCAGGCTAAGAGATAATCTATCTAAGAGATAATATATAAGAGATAATCTAAAGGTATGTGTTTTAAATTAAACCTAGTTCGGGTGGTCCACTATCAAATGATGCAAATCCAAATCAGTGTTAATTATACTGTTATTAATATTTTTAGTTCTAGTATATTTTTAGTACTGTAATTATATCCTTATTGTAATAGGAAACCTTGGTTCTTTTGGATTAATCTTAATTTCATTGTAAACATTATTTTTGAATAAATTTTATTTATTATTTATTATTATAATCTGAAAACTACATTTTGGCTGCCCGCCCACGTCTGAGTTTTTGTAGCACAGATTATCGGGCCGTTTTTTGTAGGACGTTCTGACTAGGATTTTCTGACCTACTTTTTGTTGGACGTGTCCGTTGCTCTAATGTTTTATCAGAGTGTTCCATTTTCCTCCTACAAAAATCGGTCACCGATTATCGGACGTAGGCGAGCAGCCTTATAAAAAACAATCAGATGGAATGTCATATGAAAAGGCTCGATGTACGAGGCAAATATCGGCTGGCAAAAATATTTTTTCCGACGCATTAAATATTTATGATTTAGAATCATGTGCTTCAACTATATTTTTACATTTTTATTGCTTGATAAAGGTCAGAGCTGGCTTAAAATGTGTCATAGTTATGCTGGCGAAAGAAAATTAAACGAGACCAATTCATTCAAGCTAATTTTTATGTATGAAATATTATTATTTTTATAATATTCTTTGATTTATTTTGTTTTTAATATCATAATCTCATTGCATCAAATGCATTGCTGTGCTAAATGTCCGCTGAAGCGTAGCGATTAAAGCGACGATCGCCTAATCTGATATGATGTACCCCTCCGCTGCAAATGTTCATTATTATTACTTAGTACTTACCATTATCGTTAGCGAAATTTTATAGGATATTGATTTATGATTTATATGTATTTTTTTTATAAAAATACTGTAAGTAGTTGTTTAATCTTGCAATAGCGAAATGGTTATCGTCATCTGGCATTAGTTCATTGCTAGATGCTCTTTCAATCTCAAAACGGATTTTTCCCTAATATCATGGGCACTTTTACAGCTCAAGCAATAAGTGCAAAAGCAATTGTATAGATAGAGAAATATAGATCTGTACTTTTGTCCAAGCTACTCTTCATCTCAAAGATTAACCAAGAAATTAAATAATTATTTTTCGACTTGATCGTCTGTTGAGTGACTTTGTTTGTCACTTTATCATATCTATGAAGAGGCTTAAAAAAATGTTTTCATGGATGTTTCCCATCAAATGGTTCCTCCCTCAAGGTGCACCGAGAAGGAATTAACTAAACCCCACCACGTTCCTTCTTGAACCCTTTGTGTATCAGGGCCGCGGTAACTCTTTCGAACAATCCCGCAGCCCCGGCAGGATTTCCAATGATCTCAAAAGTGCTTGATGTACTGTTACAGGACGATGAACGTCGTTACGTGGACCTCACGACCTTCGGGTTCTTCAAAGGCGGTATACTCGACGTGAAGATGGTGAATTTTATGATGCCATCAGGACCTGTTTATGGAGAGGTGAGATTTTCACAAATTACTTACATATAATTGTTACAATACTATGTCTGGTTTTAAGACGAAGACAAGACATTTATAACCATACTTTTTGAAAATTGCTGTATGAAACTAGGAATAGGCTAATGTCAGGCTCAATTTATGATGAATTTAGGACTACAAACAATATAATAGATGGCTTAAATATGTTAGGTGAGCTAACAGTGTGTGTGAATACGAGCTATGAATTCAAGACGGCAAAACAAAATTACAGGGGAGAGTATCTGAAGTTGTTGTGCCTGCAAGGTAATTATGAATCGATCCAGCCTTCGATTCTTCGACCTAAATATTTTGAGGACGTAACGTGCAAGAACCGACATTTTACATCCATAATTTATGAACTCCGGAGCCAAGATGTTCAATAATGCAATGATGCACAAGTTTCTGTAAACACTGCCTTAATGTGTTGTACCTACAGGCAAGGCAAACTTTGTTATTATAGCAAGGTTTTTCATTGGCTGCGTACTGCGTACTTAGAATTCCAGAAGATTATTATTCCGCGGCTTAAAAGGCACATTGGCCCCTAAAATAGGACCTAACGTGTGAAACTCCATGGGCTGTTTCCGTACGTTTCCGTATCCCAAGATTTTCAGAGTACCTCAAGTTTTACCGATCCTGAGATTTTTTGTTGGTTTACGTCTTCTAGTTTTCTAAAAATGTTTGACACAATTGTATTTATCGGTATTTTGCACTAACTATAATCGTACTATAAGGCGTTTATATCAATGAATATAAACGTGTGGTTTCACCTACGTAAACAATACTGATTACACATAACTTTAGGCATGTTCCTAATAGCATGCGATTGCACGATCATCGCAGGTCTGCGCGATTTTTTGTCGTACGAACGCGCGATCAAATATATTGAACTCGAATAGGCTCCTAATGGACAATCGCACAAGGACGCTATCACACGACTCACGATGGTCGCATCACTTACTCTTACTCGCGACATCGCGTTCTATTAGGACGATGCCTTACGGTGCGTCCTAAGTCAGCGATCTGGATGCAAACACGAAGCGACGCGGCGCGACGCAAAAACAACAAACAGGCGATTGTAATTAAGTATCGGTACGTACGGTGCGGTGTATCGTCCATATTTAAATTCGCTTCGGATCGCACTCGCGTTGATTCGTCCACACAGGACGCGCCCTTATAAAGTAGACTATAAAAAAACAGTCTATTTACACTGGCCATCACTTTGACGTAATATCTCGGTTACGGTGTTTGTTATACCATGAACAATGGACTGTAAGTAATGTATTGTGTCTAATGACGGAACAAGGCATCAATTCTATGCGTGAATAATGGGCACAAGAGAGGGCTAATGGTATATTAAGTAATAAGAATATCCTGATTGTCTAAATTCTTTCCTGTCGCCGCAAATTTATTTTTGAGCGTTGTATGCAACATAAAAATATGTTTAGCTGCTAGAATAGTATAAGTTTATTTTAACTGAAGAGACAAAATTTGCCTCACTGATTAGTATATGTGCATGCTAAAGTAACACTCATCAATATTGTAACACTAGCTTCCACCAGCGGTTTCACCCGCGAAACGTGGGAACGAATTATGAATTGTCTTTCTCGATAAACAAACTATATAAAATTTAAAGATTTTTTTTAAATCGGTGCTGTAGGTGTGATTAGCGCCTTCAAACAAAAAAAAAAACTTCGTTTTATAATAGACTCATATATAATAAACTCAAATATTTTTTCAGTACGGTTTCACGTTGGACCGCACGATAAACGCAGCCATCAGTCCGTACCTAGCTCAGTCCAATTCAGCGACATGCTTCCTAAAGGAGAGCGACAACAGCATATCACCGCAACATCCAGCCATCGTGTTCTTGAAGATGGACTTCAAGAATCTCAGGTGAGATCATTTTTGTTTTTCCCTACAGTAGTAGTAAACCAAGACTAAACCTGTAAGGCTTCTAACACATTCACATATGGCTAGTATACACTGACGGATACCGGTAAAAAAAAATACCTAAATAAAATTACTCATTTTATTGTTAATTAGCTTCAAAACTGACGGAGTTTCGNCCGCTTTCATCAAAATCCGTGCAGTAGTTTTTCTTTAAAAAAACACACATCTTCCTAACTAGCTCAACGGCTAACCGGCTAACCACACCGACTTCCTAAAAAAGAGGAAGTTCCCGATTCGAACGCGTGTGTTTGTAGTGTGATTTTTATAAGTTGATACTTAGTGGCTTCTTGAGTTGTATTTAATAAGTGAGTGTAGTTCCAACATTTGTAGAGCTTCACAGTCAAGCTAACATTGTGGATTACATAATTATTTCTATGGCCTTGATTTACCACTCCGGTTATACAGTTACCAACTTCTGCCAGCGGTTTCATTTACTGCGGATTTCAATATTCTGTCTATCTGTGGATTTGCTTACTAGAGATAGAATTTTTACATTAGCCCCATACAAGTAATGTCAAAATTCTATCTCTAGTAAGCAAATCCAGAGATAGACAGAATTTTGAATTCCGCAGTTAATGCCGAAGGAACTATCTCCCGCATCCGAATAAAAAGTAGCTTGTATGTTATTTTGATATATTATTATGTATAAGCTATATTACTACCATGTTTCATCGAAAGTGATTCGGTATTCTTTGTATTAAAGGGGTAGAAATATCCATACATACGTACATTCATCCATAAATGCAAACTTTCGCATAAATTCATATTATTAGCATGGGCGGCATCTTGCTTAATTTTCTAAAGAAATAACGAGATTCTAAATTCTAGAGCGTTATGGAAATGGTAAGAGATTAGTCATCGCCCAATTACAGTGGCGGAGTCCGCCTTTGGAGTTCATTTCAAGTCTCTCTCCCACTCATTTAAAGCAATAATATTTCTTATGCTTCAACAAGTAAAATATTGGCGCAATGCGCTCACAAATCAAACATATTGATTACGTGTTCCGATAACAAGCTTTATATAAATTCAGCATCAATCAGTGCTTATCGTTTTAGTTACATTTATTCTAAGAAAATACAACGAAGCATTCATTTTCCTAGGTTTTACAAATATACTAAAAGTCCTAAAATACTGATTTGGTTACGTCGAGATAATAACTGTTTTTGTCTAAAGAAAATGGTCCAACGGACTCTTGGATTATTACATTATTTATTTATAGATTACTTAATAGACTTTAACCTTTACTATTAATGGAATTACGAGTAGGTACGATTACGATTGATTGAATGTCTGATAATGTATACCTGTATAAATAACATCAACATCATCTATCTATTTGCCTGCCTTTCCCCAACTATGTTGAGGTGGGCTTGCAGTCTTATAATAAGTGTTTTTAACCGACTTCCCAAAAAGGAGGAGGTTCTCAATTCGACCGTATCTTTTTTTTTTTTTTTTTTTCTTTTTTTTTTTTACATGGACCGACTACCCGTCTGACCTCCCAGTTACCCGGGCAACCCGATACGGTGGTAAGACTGGTACACCTGTAAAAATAATATTAGACAAATCTCATGCCATTATTAGTTATTTGTTTGCTGGCTGTGGCGACAATTTGAGTCCAAATACGACGTGAACTTATCACCTTTTATCATCTCGAGCGAATTCTACTGTATTCTATGCCCGCATGCAATTATTTTGAACGGTATCAATTGAATTAATAGCTCAGCGAATATACGTTTATGCAGCGTTCGAAAAGGAAACTTGTTCTTTTTCCTGTTTTGCGCGCGTTCCGTAAGAACTCGAATGGTTTTGTCTGATAAGAATAATACATAATAGCCCTTTTTTAGGGTTCCGTAATTTATTGAGTTGAGAATCGTGTAGGTACTCAGGCTAAGAGATAATCTATCTAAGAGATAATATATAAGAGATAATCTAAAGGTATGTGTTTTAAATTAAACCTAGTTCGGGTGGTCCACTATCAAATGATGCAAATCCAAATCAGTGTTAATTATACTGTTATTAATATTTTTAGTTCTAGTATATTTTTAGTACTGTAATTATATCCTTATTGTAATAGGAAACCTTGGTTCTTTTGGATTAATCTTAATTTCATTGTAAACATTATTTTTGAATAAATTTTATTTATTATTTATTATTATAATCTGAAAACTACATTTTGGCTGCCCGCCCACGTCTGAGTTTTTGTAGCACAGATTATCGGGCCGTTTTTTGTAGGACGTTCTGACTAGGATTTTCTGACCTACTTTTTGTTGGACGTGTCCGTTGCTCTAATGTTTTATCAGAGTGTTCCATTTTCCTCCTACAAAAATCGGTCACCGATTATCGGACGTAGGCGAGCAGCCTTATAAAAAACAATCAGATGGAATGTCATATGAAAAGGCTCGATGTACGAGGCAAATATCGGCTGGCAAAAATATTTTTTCCGACGCATTAAATATTTATGATTTAGAATCATGTGCTTCAACTATATTTTTACATTTTTATTGCTTGATAAAGGTCAGAGCTGGCTTAAAATGTGTCATAGTTATGCTGGCGAAAGAAAATTAAACGAGACCAATTCATTCAAGCTAATTTTTATGTATGAAATATTATTATTTTTATAATATTCTTTGATTTATTTTGTTTTTAATATCATAATCTCATTGCATCAAATGCATTGCTGTGCTAAATGTCCGCTGAAGCGTAGCGATTAAAGCGACGATCGCCTAATCTGATATGATGTACCCCTCCGCTGCAAATGTTCATTATTATTACTTAGTACTTACCATTATCGTTAGCGAAATTTTATAGGATATTGATTTATGATTTATATGTATTTTTTTTATAAAAATACTGTAAGTAGTTGTTTAATCTTGCAATAGCGAAATGGTTATCGTCATCTGGCATTAGTTCATTGCTAGATGCTCTTTCAATCTCAAAACGGATTTTTCCCTAATATCATGGGCACTTTTACAGCTCAAGCAATAAGTGCAAAAGCAATTGTATAGATAGAGAAATATAGATCTGTACTTTTGTCCAAGCTACTCTTCATCTCAAAGATTAACCAAGAAATTAAATAATTATTTTTCGACTTGATCGTCTGTTGAGTGACTTTGTTTGTCACTTTATCATATCTATGAAGAGGCTTAAAAAAATGTTTTCATGGATGTTTCCCATCAAATGGTTCCTCCCTCAAGGTGCACCGAGAAGGAATTAACTAAACCCCACCACGTTCCTTCTTGAACCCTTTGTGTATCAGGGCCGCGGTAACTCTTTCGAACAATCCCGCAGCCCCGGCAGGATTTCCAATGATCTCAAAAGTGCTTGATGTACTGTTACAGGACGATGAACGTCGTTACGTGGACCTCACGACCTTCGGGTTCTTCAAAGGCGGTATACTCGACGTGAAGATGGTGAATTTTATGATGCCATCAGGACCTGTTTATGGAGAGGTGAGATTTTCACAAATTACTTACATATAATTGTTACAATACTATGTCTGGTTTTAAGACGAAGACAAGACATTTATAACCATACTTTTTGAAAATTGCTGTATGAAACTAGGAATAGGCTAATGTCAGGCTCAATTTATGATGAATTTAGGACTACAAACAATATAATAGATGGCTTAAATATGTTAGGTGAGCTAACAGTGTGTGTGAATACGAGCTATGAATTCAAGACGGCAAAACAAAATTACAGGGGAGAGTATCTGAAGTTGTTGTGCCTGCAAGGTAATTATGAATCGATCCAGCCTTCGATTCTTCGACCTAAATATTTTGAGGACGTAACGTGCAAGAACCGACATTTTACATCCATAATTTATGAACTCCGGAGCCAAGATGTTCAATAATGCAATGATGCACAAGTTTCTGTAAACACTGCCTTAATGTGTTGTACCTACAGGCAAGGCAAACTTTGTTATTATAGCAAGGTTTTTCATTGGCTGCGTACTGCGTACTTAGAATTCCAGAAGATTATTATTCCGCGGCTTAAAAGGCACATTGGCCCCTAAAATAGGACCTAACGTGTGAAACTCCATGGGCTGTTTCCGTACGTTTCCGTATCCCAAGATTTTCAGAGTACCTCAAGTTTTACCGATCCTGAGATTTTTTGTTGGTTTACGTCTTCTAGTTTTCTAAAAATGTTTGACACAATTGTATTTATCGGTATTTTGCACTAACTATAATCGTACTATAAGGCGTTTATATCAATGAATATAAACGTGTGGTTTCACCTACGTAAACAATACTGATTACACATAACTTTAGGCATGTTCCTAATAGCATGCGATTGCACGATCATCGCAGGTCTGCGCGATTTTTTGTCGTACGAACGCGCGATCAAATATATTGAACTCGAATAGGCTCCTAATGGACAATCGCACAAGGACGCTATCACACGACTCACGATGGTCGCATCACTTACTCTTACTCGCGACATCGCGTTCTATTAGGACGATGCCTTACGGTGCGTCCTAAGTCAGCGATCTGGATGCAAACACGAAGCGACGCGGCGCGACGCAAAAACAACAAACAGGCGATTGTAATTAAGTATCGGTACGTACGGTGCGGTGTATCGTCCATATTTAAATTCGCTTCGGATCGCACTCGCGTTGATTCGTCCACACAGGACGCGCCCTTATAAAGTAGACTATAAAAAAACAGTCTATTTACACTGGCCATCACTTTGACGTAATATCTCGGTTACGGTGTTTGTTATACCATGAACAATGGACTGTAAGTAATGTATTGTGTCTAATGACGGAACAAGGCATCAATTCTATGCGTGAATAATGGGCACAAGAGAGGGCTAATGGTATATTAAGTAATAAGAATATCCTGATTGTCTAAATTCTTTCCTGTCGCCGCAAATTTATTTTTGAGCGTTGTATGCAACATAAAAATATGTTTAGCTGCTAGAATAGTATAAGTTTATTTTAACTGAAGAGACAAAATTTGCCTCACTGATTAGTATATGTGCATGCTAAAGTAACACTCATCAATATTGTAACACTAGCTTCCACCAGCGGTTTCACCCGCGAAACGTGGGAACGAATTATGAATTGTCTTTCTCGATAAACAAACTATATAAAATTTAAAGATTTTTTTTAAATCGGTGCTGTAGGTGTGATTAGCGCCTTCAAACAAAAAAAAAAACTTCGTTTTATAATAGACTCATATATAATAAACTCAAATATTTTTTCAGTACGGTTTCACGTTGGACCGCACGATAAACGCAGCCATCAGTCCGTACCTAGCTCAGTCCAATTCAGCGACATGCTTCCTAAAGGAGAGCGACAACAGCATATCACCGCAACATCCAGCCATCGTGTTCTTGAAGATGGACTTCAAGAATCTCAGGTGAGATCATTTTTGTTTTTCCCTACAGTAGTAGTAAACCAAGACTAAACCTGTAAGGCTTCTAACACATTCACATATGGCTAGTATACACTGACGGATACCGGTAAAAAAAAATACCTAAATAAAATTACTCATTTTATTGTTAATTAGCTTCAAAACTGACGGAGTTTCGTATAAATTTACCCCCTCCTTTTTACCCCCTTAAAGAGCGAATTTCCAAAAAAAATATAGCCTATATGTTATTCTGATATATAAGCTATATGTCTGCCAAGTTTCATCTAAATCCGTCCAGTGGATCCTAAGATTAGCGTGTGCAAACAGACAAACATTCAAACATACAAAATTTTTTTTTCGAATTCTTACTCTTGTTTCAATTTCTAATAATCCTACATATTTTGTTTTGTAAAAATATTAAATGTACTGACACGATTTTTTAACTGTTTTATTATATGTACAGATATAGATTTGGGTCGAGAATTATTAGCATAACTACATCCTTGAATTTGACCAGGATGCAAATCAACAGCTTGTATACAGATTATATTCTTAATTATTTTCTACTAACATTTTATGGTATTAAGATCCAGATAATTATTTATAATGTATCGTTCTCCTGTTCCAGATTAAACGTGACCTGCAAAGCGAAAGTGCTGCATCTTTATCAGAATAAATCTGTCATCCCTGATAGTGAGTACATTTTATACTAGCTGTTATCCTACGGTTTTACTCGCGCCCTGTGGGAACTGTCCGTACATGCAGAAAGCTTTTTTTAGGGTTCCGTACGCAAAGGGTATAACGGGACCCTATTACTAAGCCTCCGATGTCTGTCTGTCTATCTGCAGGCTGTATAAACCGTGATAGTTAGAAAGCTGAAATTTTTACAAATGATACATTTCCGTTGCTGCTATAACAATAAATACTATATAAATAACAATAAAATATTAAGAGGGTCCTCATGCCATAAACGTGTGAAACCGGAAATAATAACTTTGTTATTCATATATTTCTATAAAAAACTGAGTTATTTTTTGCTGTCGAAACATGGTTGTATTTTAGTTAGTTGTAGGTGATAGATACGATAGTTCATTTTTCATGGATAATGGTACGGAACCTTTCGTGCGCGAGTCCAACTCGCAGTTGGCTGGTTTTTTATTTTTTGCACGGGGAAATCCTCATGGACTTCCTCCGCCTGGGGAGAGGCGGAGGGGCGTGCCGGACTCTTACCGGCTAAAACCACCCCGGTGTCTCTGCTCGCACGTGCGCGCTGGCCCGCCTCGCTCGGGCCTCGCCTCCTGCACGGGGTAGTGAGGTGTTGACCTACCCCGGGTTAGGGCCTCCACCTCAGGTCCGTTAAATAGGGGGCTCATAAACTTAATTTCGTAAACCTATGACTTCCACATAATGAACATTCACGTACAGACGACAGCACATCAATCACAATCTGTCAAATTTCTGCAATAAATTTTCAACCTTATCACAATAGTGGTAGGTTGATGTTTGAATAGTAAAATTTGACGGATTCGGGTACCGTGACCTGCTGTTGTCTGTACAAGTTTTAAAATATAAAGTAGTTTTAAGAAAACTGACGTATACCATGTATGCTGTTATTTTGTTAGTGTTTAATATATTTTTTCTTTTCCAGTGATACCAACTGAAGAAAAGTGCTCGTACACAGTTCTGCCGATCACGAAGGAAACGAGAAACGGATTCGATTATTATAATACCAGCGTGAGTTACTTTGACATGTTTTAAAGCCCATAATGTATAAATGGGCTCAGTCCAGAGCGAGAGATGCACTCGAAAATAAACTTTAAAATTATGCAAATAAAGCAGTGTATGCTGGAAGACTCGCAAGCATTTCTTATTGAGCATATAATGCACTTTTTTCAATTATGTTAAAGTTGATTTTTGCTTTTCTTGGTAATAAACACCCTTCATTCTTCTACTAATTGTGTATTATATTTTTTGTCTAGTTCGCGTTATACGTAGCCACGGAGAAAGAGGAAGGACTATACAATCTCTACTTGAACAATTGTCCAAGTTCCGATGTCAGTACGGCACCGGGGGTTAATATGATAGTAAGTATATTCTTTATTTAGACTATCTTTACTTGAAATTATAACGAAAAGTCAAACACCTTATGCACAAAAATAATAATATAGTTACGTAAAAAATAAAATACAGACGCACACTAAAAGAACTAAACAAAACTGATAAAAAAATACTGAATTGAGCAACTTTTTGGGAAGTCTGCTAATAATATCTACACAAACCTGAAAGTATAAGCTCTAGTTGCTCCATCATTGTGCTTTAACAAAGGAGTGAGTTCACCGCGTGGCATTGCCCTAGCTAGAACAATAAACAAGAGCTCATTGCTCCAAGACAAAAGATAATGATTGCGTGCAAACCGACTGTCGGCCACGGCGGCTGTTCTCATATGAGGAGATCAGCCAGCTGCGCAGGACATATTATAGTGCACAAGCATTTGCGCAGACACAGGTGCATTCTCTATTCCCTCACTCTTATAGTCCGATGGTAGGCAATGCGACACGACCGCAGAGAGATCAAGCACAGGACCGACATTTAAGTGCTCCCCATACACGAATGTATCAATCACCAACTTCCAATTGTGAAATTTTCAAGCGATTTCGGCCTGATTAGATACTAATTACAATATTTTTTTCAGGTGGAAATTTACGAAAGCAACGAAGGCAACTTCCTATCAGCCGGTGAAATGCCTCTCCCTGTACTGTACAGTATGATGTCGCTAATATTCCTCATGAGTGCTGCGCTCTGGACGTTCATACTCCGAGCGAGCCGACAGCCTGTATACAGAATACATATAATCATGTGTGTGTTGGTGTATTTAAAAGCGTTATCGTTGGCCTTCCACGGTATAAACTACCACTTTATACAGACTAAAGGAGAGCACGTGACTGCTTGGGCTATTCTCTATTATATTACGCATCTGTGAGTATTTCAATTTTATTATAAACACTAGCTTCCTCCATCGGTTTCAAACGCTTTCCAACGGTAATACTTTTCGTTCCCGGATAGGATAAACACCATACAATTTCCTCCTGGTTCTAAGCAATTTTCAGCCAAATCGGTTCAGCTGTTCTTGAGTTATAAATAACACCACTTTTTAAACATGTAGGAGTCAATACTTTTGAACTCTTACATATTGCTTTGCCGTAGGTAGTATAGGCTGTTCAAAAGGCCTTCGTATGCGGAATTTGTAAAATCTACAATATAAAAATCATCCCCTATTTTTCTAGTCATCAAATAACGCCTGGACTGTTAGAAATATAAGCAAGAATAAAAGTGTTGCTACATCTGAAAACAATTTTGTATGTTGCCCCCGAAGCGTGTGAAACCGCGGGAGCAGCTAGTTACAAATACTTTCTACTAGCTTACGAAAAAAAATGTGTTATATTTATGGATGAATATCATTGCCATGCCAAATTCCAGTTCAAATGGCATACTAGCCGATAAACCAGGAGGATGTTCCAAAATTGATACTTAATAGGATGATTCTAATGATGTGTTTCCTGTGCTGTATAATAATTATGTAATTGTCTACAGACTAAAAGGAGCAGTGTTGTTTGTGACAATAGTGCTGGTGGGCACCGGCTGGAACTTCATCAAGCACATACTCTCCGACAGAGATAAGAAGCTCTTCATGATTGTTATACCGCTCCAGGTAAATACACTGAAATATGGTACACTACCTCATCGTCAATTTCAGCGTTTACCGTCGCACCTCTGGGTATCCTCTCACACAGAGATTGAGCTTTAATCACCACACTAATACTCAATTTCACCAAGATCCCCTATACCTAAGTATGAGACCCTTTACTTAAAAGCTCCCCTCTCCCAGCCCCCAAATAGAATAAAGTTTCACCGACATTCTGACCCCTAACGGTTGGTGAAAACGAAACCGTCTTCTAACGATCCCATAAACTTGGGGCTGTTGGATAAATTGGGCATTACTCTTTCAGACTTTATAGTCCAGGATTCCTCGTTATAATATTGCAGGTATTAGCAAACGTAGCAGAGATTATACTAGCGGAGAGCGAGGAGGGTGCTGCGGAACACAACGCGTGGCGCGACATCTTCGTGCTGGTGGAACTGCTGTGCTGCGGCGCCATCATGTTCCCGGTCGTATGGTATGTACCATAAGGACTTCAGACATGACACACCGAAAATATATGATTTTATACCCCTCTATAAACGTATATCTATGAACTCAAGCAGTGAATTACTTCTTAGAATCTGCAATCAATTAATAAACTAAGCCTCCATTTTTAAGGTATTAAAGGACGTGCCCTCCCACCCATATGTACCAGGCTTGATTACATTAAGAGCATTTCTCATATCAGCCCAGTAGGTATTGGACACCTGTGCTAGGTGGTCTAACTCTTCACAGTATATTATTAAGTTTTAGGAGAAATATCTTTAAGCACAACATGTATTCCAGGTCAATACGTCACCTGCAGGACGCATCGAGCACGGACGGCAAGGCGGCCATCAACCTGCGCAAGTTGAAACTGTTTCGACACTTCTACTTCATGGTGTTGTGCTACATATACTTCACGAGGATCGTCATTTCTATATTGAATGTAAGTTTCTGAAGGGAACAGCTCGTGGCTTAGTTAAAGATGCGCAAATCGATCGATCATAAAGCTTAGCCACGGGAGAGAAAGAACGAGTGCCCTAATATCTGTATAGTACGAGAATAGTGTGGCCATATGCAGACATCTAAAATTATATTCTACATTTAAAAATACAGAAAACAACAGTATATTTAAATTAATCTGTGCGTAAACGCCTACTTGTCGTTTATCAAAATGAGTCTACGCTATTTGGATTTTTGATCAATTGGGGATCAAAATTATAAAAATCAATGCCACTTTTCGTTGTAATTTTATAACTCAAGAACGGGATCACCTATCCAAACCAAATGTTTAGGCTTTGTTCGGACTATTTACTAGATGGTTTATGTGAAATTTGCATAAAATCGGTCGAGCGGTTCCTCATTTATTGCCTGTAAGGTGGAACAAAGTTCGCCGGGTCAGCTAGTTTCTTATATCCGCAGATGACGGTCCCGTTCCAATACGCGTGGATCGACGAGATGTTCCGCGAAGTGGCGACGCTGGTGTTCTTCGTGATGACGGGCTACAAGTTCAGACCCGCAGCCGCCAACCCCTACTTCACGCCGACACACGTTGATGACGTGGAGCCTCAAGTGTAAGTACCTTATACATTACCTCTTCTAGTTACTGCCACTAGCTTGGCGCAAACCTTAAAATCTCGGTAATGAATTGTGTAACTAAGCAGCTGAAGAATTTTCTGGTGAAGTTCATCATCTGCCTAGCCTTTTCCCAACTATATTGGGGTCGGCTTCCAGTCTTACCGGATGCAGCTGAGAACCAGTGTTTTACATGGAGCGACTGCTATCTGACCTCCACAACCCAGTACCCCTGTGCAACCCGATACTCCTTAGTAAGACTGGTTGTTAGACTTTCTGGCTTCTGACTACCCGAACGATTGTCAAAGATTTCATATGACAGCCGGGACCACAAATTTATCGTGGCCTTCCGAAAACATGGAAGAACTAGTTATGATAAGATGGTCACCCATCCACGGACCGACTGCGTCAAGCGTTGCTTAACCTTATGATCGATCGATCCGCGCGGCTTTGACTTAGCCAAGAGCTCTTTTGAGAATTTTCTGGTAAAGTTAATAACTAAAAATATTTGATCACAGTCTCTCAGACATCGGGGTGCTGGAAGGCGTGACGCGGATATCGAATCGAGGCGACAGAAAACGGGAAGACCTACAGCCACTCATGCAGGAAACTAACTATAATTCTGATTAGGTTGTAAGTATAGTTTTTATAACTTAGCTATAAGTTCGTAAGCACTTGGGGAAGGTTTTTTACTAACATACCTCAGCTCTCTGAAAGGGGTCTTCTATTAATCACGTGATGTTTTAAGACTCAAGTACATCGACAACAGAAACGTCAGTTTTCTTCAAACAACTGTTTAAAAACAAACGGTTGTCTTTATGAAAAACGGACGATTAGGTTGTCGTTGCATATGGCATAAGTACTAAGTATAAGTACATTCTGGTGATAATTTTCTGGCTGTTAAAAATGGGGTACTTATATTCTAGCCTTGCGTAATTAATGAACGACCCTAAAGGCGTATTGATGTCTGTATTCTAAGGGTCATGGCAGATTGTACCGGCACCGCTCCAACCCGGCAAATAACGTGTCATTTAAATTTGAACTTTAAATCGCATGATGATGTATTTCATAACGTCAAAACAAAAAAGCTAACGGCGGGCTGTCAGCGTGCGGTTTCCTATCTGACAACTCACGTTGTTATGAAATATATCATACGTCATACAATTTAATGTTCAAATTTAAATGACACGTTATTTGCCGGGTTGGAGCGGTGCCGGTACAATCTGCCATGACCCTATGTGTGAATCTATCGATATGGTTCTCGAATCAAGGAATCTTTTTCGTTAAGTTTTTCGGAAAAGACGCATTTTTCAGTCCGACAGTGACTTCGTATTTCTAGTGTAACTGTATTAGGTCATTGAACTCAGTTAATTAAATGTAGTATTAGTAAGAATAAAATATATGATAATTGTGATAATTCGACTATGGATGAACCTTCCCCAAGACAGTTAATGCTAGTCCCTTTCTGATAGCATTTCTGTACATAACCATGTGCAGTCACTTAAGAAAACGTTGACTTCAATAAACATACTTAAATTTAAGGCAAATCACTGAATCCACGTTAGAATAATTTCGTTTTAAGCATTAATTTACTATTTCGAAACACTACTTTCTTTAAGAGTAAATTTTTTAGAAATATACTTATTATTATTATTAAGCTGAATTAGCTTTTGTAAAATAGAAAATTAATATTTGTTATAGAAATATATTATGGCGTTTTATGTAAATGTGTATTGTTTTGGAGATTTTTTTTTGTGAAATATTAGATTGTTTTAGTTAGTTTATTTTATTTCTGACGAGTTACGGTCCTTCTTTACGTACACGTACGTGATTGGTACGTGAGATGTTAAGTCACACTTGTGTGTGTGAATGTACACGCACATTATGTTTGTATGCGTAAGCTCAGGAGTGCTCAGTGGCCGAGCCGCAGAGTCACAATAAAAAAATGTGCATACGTACATTTGCGTTCTCTTTGTACAGGCACATCAAGTTACCACAATCTGTCAAATTTCAACCTTATCACAATAGTGGTGGGTTAATGTTTGATTGGTAAAATTTGACAGATTCGAATACCGTGACCTGCTGTTGTCTATACATACACAAGTATGGCTTGCTTTCGTGAAATAAAATATCAATACATACATAAGGTCATCAAGAGTATTGTCATTACTCAAGCTACCCAACATCTTGCTCTAAAATCCCTATCATAGAACGCTGTGAGTATAGCTCTTGAATTTTCTTGGGCTTATTACAAGTATTTACAGCAAAAGGCTTCCCGTCCACTTCCAATGATCGGTAACCTACTCTTTGTAGGACAAAAATAGAACACACTATAGTGCTTTCGTTTTATAATGAGTTCCCTGACAGTTCTAATTTTTCCATCGCATGCATACTGATTTAAAGCCATAACAATATACCAATAAAACAAAGTTATTTTAAAATATTGACTTTAAAACTAAACTACTTTGTTAATTACCCAGTAAACTATATGTTGTTTTTATATTTTAATGAATTAAGTAAATATTAATTTTTAATAAACTAGCTTCTCAGTTTCTTGCATATTTTATTATATTAAAATGTAAAAAAAAATAAACCAAATGCATACGAGTACCTATAGTATTTTGCCAGTTCTATATCGCCCACGCAGACGAAGTCGCGGGCAGCAGCTAGTGTTTAATAAACTAAATAATCGATGTAAAAAAAATGCGAGTTTAAAGAATGTCTATAATGTCAAATGCATGAAACTGAACGTGACTTGCTTCAATAGAGATTGACGCAAGTTACAAAATCGATAAAAAAATCGATGTAGGGTAGTGGCGATATAAAGATTCACAATTCCGATTCCATTCTTTTTTCCAAGCGATTCGATACTATAAGATAATCGATTTAGTTACGTTAGGTTACAAAACTATCAGTTATGAACTGTCAGGGAACTCATCTTAAAACGAAAGCACTATAATAGCAATAGTGCAACGCACACGGCCTACAAAAGAGTCGGTCAGAAATTCTTGTAAGAACGTCCTACCAAAAATTCGCCTAATTATTTGTCCTACAAAAAGTGACGTGGGCGTAAGCTTAGGTTTTAGGGATTCACATTCCGTGATAGGGACCTTTAGGGCTCGTTCAGACAACCGAGCGATTTCCATGCGAATCTGAAATCGCGCGGGTCTTATTTGTATGAATTAGGCCGGGTTGCTCGATTTAACTAACTATAACCTAACCTTAACCGGCCGTCACATGGCCGCTCATTGGTCAAATGTTTGACGTGACAGCTGTGTAACCAATGAGCGGCCATTTGACGGCCGGTTAAGGTTAGGTTATAGCTAAAGTTAAATCGAGCAACCCGGGCTTATTAAGTAATCGTTCAGACATAACCGCGCGGTTACCGCCAGAAAAACGCGCGGTTCCCGCATGCCTGAACTAGGGCTTAATGTCAGTTCCACTAGCCGAGTTTTCATACAACTACTTAAAGCAGTACTTTTAATTACAAGGCTGTGGCCTACAGGATTTTTTATTAATTATGTGTTTTATATTCTTTTTTTGTAAATAAGATAAGAAATCTCAGACCCATACTTTGAGTTGGTAAGGTGACACTAAATGTTAATTTTCATTGATGATTAACACATTTTTTTATCATTTGGAACAGATGAGCGGTTTTTTTGTCATGTTTTGCATTTGACGATATATTTTTGTTGTTTTACCGACTCTTATTATGGTACATAGATAAAAAATAAATAAGTCATTTTATACAGGGTGACTGGTAATTAGTGACCTATACTTGAACACATGATTCTACCCATGATTACAAACAACTTTCCCAAAGAAACTTTTTTTTTTACTCACTAGTTTAGTCACAATAGCAAAATCACTTCAACCTGCACGCGCGTAATGAAAGTGTCACTTTTCACTATCTCGAAACTGTTTTCGATCCTGGTTTTAAGTTCATCTAAAGTGTTCACTAGCCCACTACGATTGCCCATTGCCCCATTCTGAATAATAGCACATCACCATATCGCTGTCCTCACTCGCGGAGTAGTTGTACGGCACAGTGCCGGCGGGTGTCAAAAAAAAAACTAATAAATGGCATCCGATGGATTTTACGGCGTGACTGTTATTTTTAAAATAAGTTTTGTAAAATTAATCCTGAAGGAGACGAAAATTAAAAATTTTCGCTTTTCCCTGTTAATTTGCAATGACAGCATATTTATTAATTTAAAAACGTGACAGATTGTTAGTGGCCAATAGAACACAAAGAGTATTAACATAATTACCGTAATAGCTCATCGGGAGAAGGCGCGACTGCTAATTGCAGTTTCAAACAGCTATTGTGACTAAACTAGTGAGTAAAAAAAAAAAAGTTTCTTTGGGAAAGTTGTTTGTAATCATGGGTAGAATCACGAGTTCAAGTATCGGTCACTAATTACCAGTCACCCTATATAAAAAATACTTATAAACTTTGAGTAAACGTTCTTTTGACTTCTACATAATATTTAGGTTGTGAGTGTGCCCCTTGGTGTAAAGATTTCTTTTAGGCTATATTTCCTGATAAAGTCGATATTGACTGGTTGTAAATATAATATCGTGTTTAAAAATTATTATATCGATAACGGCTTTTTGTTGTAGACATGAAATAAACATGTGTAAATCTCGACAATTTGACGACAAACTAATTACATGCGTGTGTTAAAATTATTATTTATAATAGATTTTTTTTTGTGTCTGTATTGTATTTATACTAATGGCCAGTTTCATAGGTTCCAGATAAAGGTCTGAATCAGGTAGTGCCATAGAAATGTTTTTAATTTTGCCTACTTATCTATGGCATTATCTGTAAGATAGCTATGTAGATCTCTATCTGGAACATAGTGTAATGGCCACTAAGTCCGTTTCAGGCGAAAGCGGAGCATATTATACTTTAATATGGAATGTAAATATTTGAATGTATGTAAAAATAAATTTTGTCATACGCATGCAATCAGCTTGTCGTCCACCTATTAAAATGATAATTCATTCATAAATATATTCACGTTTGTTTGTACTGTCCAAGCACTTTAAATAATAATGGACTTATGCCCATTTACATCAACAACAAAGTCATCTGTTTTTCTTAAAACCGATGCCCACTATCCCGCTAGATGGCGTTTAATTCAAAACTAGATTTTATTTTTGGATTTTTGTGTAAATCGATAACTATTAAGTCATTTAATTGCTCTAAAATCCACACAATTCGAAATAATGGTAGCAATACAAAATCTGCCTATAAAAGATTCTGTATTAATGACGTTTTTGTATGGCTATCATTATTTCCAATTGTGTGGATTTATTGTTTTAGGAAAACTGACGTTTATTTTGTTAGTGAACTTGGGCCTTACTGCAGAAAAGTTATACAGACGTTCGTCACCTGTTTTAGGGATCTAGAATAAATTGCTACGATACCTATAGAATTAGTAGCTTTGTAACAAAAAATTACATTATGCCTTAGGTATAATTACTTATATTTGAGTAGACCATTGTCATTTTGAAGACAAAAGCAGGTCAACCTACCGGAATCTGTCAAATTTTACCTTTTACTATGGTGATAAGGTTGAAAATCTATTGAAGAAATTAAACGGATCGTGATAGGTTGATGTACTGGCGTCTGTACATGATCATTTCAGTCTGAGTTGTAGTAGCATAACTTACAATAGGCATGACGACTAAAAAAATCTACTTAGTCCGTCTTTTAGATTATAAAAAGATATTGCACACGTATTTTTTAGTTTTTCATCTAAACAAATAATTACGAATAGACCAGTGCTAATCCCTTTCAACAAGGCAAAAAGTCAAATAAAATTATAGTAGAATGA
>NWSH02000323.1:4297423-4308080 GCA_002382865.2 Heliothis virescens
CATGTAGGTACCTAATAATTCCTTCACTGGTCAGACGGGGTTTTTAGAACAGCCTGTATAGCTATCATTTGTGTCATGAGATCCAGTCCAATGACAGACGGAGACGGACACCAAAGTATTAGTAATAGGGAACCCAAAAGACACGCTTACGATGAAACGAATGTATTAATTTCTGTCACTTCTAGTTTATATATTTACACAAATAAATATTGTTGTAATTTATTTCACATTATTAATTGAATAGTCAGTTGTGACAACTATTATTGCGATCACGCCAAACGAGGTGGAATGAAACAAACGACTCGAATCAAACTGTTGAGAGAACTTTATTTCTGTCATACTAATATTTAAAGGCGAAAGTTTGTGAGTGTTGCTTCTTCATGCGCAAACGATGAATGGATTTTGGTAAAACTAAGTATAAATATAGCTATACATATCAGCTATAATTAATATAAGAATAGTTATAATTAATGTAATAAATGTAACTACTTGTATCCGGGTGCAGGAAGGAGTTCTTTCAAGAAACATGAAGCAAGTCGATATAAAATTGGACGTCATTGTGCTCTTAAGCATCAGATTATTCTATTGATGATGTAGATATTTTGATGATAATTAGTATCTACCCTCTTGACCGTTTTATTGTGCAGTGGCGGGCATCACATAGTCAGAAAAAAATATCCGAAATCCTTTAGCAAAAATATAGAGAAAAAACTACAGATAAAAAATGTTTTCCTCGCAGTTACGCGGTTAAACATAGTTGGATAAGACACCAAGTTCTAAAATAATGAAGCACCTTAAAAATAAAGATCAAGGAAATAATAACACTAAAGTTATTCTAAGATCAATAATTTCGCCGCATAAATGTTACAACATCGAAATAAATGCCGGATTCGTATTAATTTATTTACACGATCAACTAACTTATTAATAAAAACTATTTTCGTTGCTCAGTCAGTATTTTTAGAGCCAAATCAGCTGTTTTCATTCTGAATACCGCAACTGTTTGTAACTGAACATTTGAGTGCAGAATAATAACAATTATTTTATGAGATGCATGCCCCTAAAGTATGTTTTGGTTTTCCTAACGATTTTTTGGTAGTAATATTTTAGTTCGTGTCGTATTCCTACTGCTTGATGCGGTTTTCAATAATTTATTACCATAACTAGAGATAGCTGTTTTACATGCACATTGTTTACACATTACGTCGCGACAGCAGCACCGCCGTCGCCGCGACGGTTGTGACATACAGATTCGCCGCCACCGCACCGCCGCGGCGCAGTATGTAAGGTGCAAGCCACACAGAAAAGACGCATACAAGGCGCGGACATTTGTCCAGCAGAAGAGACGGTGCGTCCCGTCTCTTCTGTAGGTTTAGCGTCGCGTCGCTTCTATACATTTTGTATGAAGGGGACGAGGTAGGACAAATGTCCGCGCTCCATCTGCGTCTTACGTCTTTTCTGTGTGGCTTGCACCTAAGGGTTCATACAAATCCAAGCGTTACTAGTGTAGCGGCACCGCGGCGAAATGTGTAAACGTTCTTAAGTAGTCTTCGTTTTATAGAAAGCGAATGTTTATTTGAAATTCTCTGATGCTGGTCTTCTACAAACTTGCTATAAGTTGTTTTGTGAATGAAGATTCAATTTGACATATGAATTAAGAATTTGAGATTATGTCTATCTTCAATTTCTAATCGCCAAACCGCAAAACATTGGATAATAAGGTTATAGAAATCAGCCATTACCGCTCTTTGTTTCCACATAAAGGATGAACTTTGGATGATTTTGACTTCATATAATTTCAATGCACAGATCCTATTTTTATCTAATCTCCGATACGATGTTGAGGATGCTGTATCACCACTATTAATAAAATAATAATTCACTCACCTATCCTGTAATGGGACTATTAGAGCATGCTTGTAAAGAGGCTATAAAAATGCATCTTTGCCTATAACATTTTCATCTAATTATACTTTCAAACATTCTCGTTTTATAACTTTAGCAGGTGACACCATTTTGAAAAAGCTTCATTCTATGTAAAACTCAACGTTCAACTATTCACATGTCGACATATTTTCCGAACTAGTTAAAAAACTTTTTAGTGTATAAAATGCAGGCAGGATTATTAGGGATCTGACACACTGCAAAATTTTTAGTTGGCTGATATTTTGATCGGGCTCATAAATAAGTATGGAGATGGATAATAGGGCGTTACAACTATTGAGTATCAGACTGATAAAAAGTTTATAGGCACGTTTTGAAAGTTAGCTGCCGACCGCACCTGAGGGCGACTGCTCGTGCTGTTGCCGCTACGGTTCAAAATAATTTCATATAACCATCGGTCGATCGCACCAACCATCGGTCGATAGTTTGACCTGCAGTGTGCGAGGGCTCTTATATTTGCTGCATAGTGCTTAAAATACAGCCGATGACATACTGCTGTGCAAATTGACATGACAACGTGTCAAGGACGAAGCTGCTGTGAGCGCGTTTCTTTTGTGATATTTTAGGTACAGACGATAGCACATCAAGTTACCACAATCTGTTAAATGTTTGCAACAGATTTTCGACGTTATCAGAATAGTGGTAGGTTAATTTTTTTTTTTATTTATTTATTTTATCTCGAGCACAATATAACTCATATCGATTACAAATATTTAAAATCAAAAACAATTAATGTTTGATTCGCAAAATTTTGACAGATTCGGGTACCATGACCTGCTGTTGTTTGTACAATTACCACTGATTATTACTAAGTATTACTAAAAAGATTTAACATTGATAATACTATTATATTTGAAAACATTCTGAGAAAACGTTTACATTTAAATTGTTAAAAATAATCTACTTAGCCTTACCAGTTTCAGAGGTAAAGTTCTGTATAATGCCATAGTAAAAATGTATACGCGGTTGAATTGAGAACCTCCTTCTATTTTAAAAGTCGGTTAAAAAAGAAGTGAAAATTAAAAACATTTCTTTGGAACCTCTGATAAAATGGCTCATCAAGTTTTCATATTTATGTTCGTACATCAAAACAATTCGCTACGTTCGTAATACATTTTGCTACACTCTTTATTATAGTTACGGTATTTAATCCACGTTTAATAACGTTACAATATCATAAGCATCTAAAAATAAGTGTATACGGAAAATAAAGTTTAAAAAAATTTTGAACAATATATGTTAAAGTTTTCCACCATCATCAGCCTATTCTATCCAGTAAAGATAAAATTGACTACGCTCGTAGCAGCGTAGTCGCGTAGCAGCAAAACACGGCTGACTAACTTAATATGTCGTAGCTTAACTCAGTAGATGTCATTCAGATGATGCGGGGGAATTATTCCGTTCATTTTTAACCAAGAATAGGATCAATTAGAGTACACGTGTCTAGAATTTATTTCTATCCACCGAGCATATCTCACATCATGAAATTATATTTGTTAGTTCTCGTCATGTCTTATTTACAGTTAGTTGTTCGTCTCTTTCTTATTTCTGTTCTATAATGGTAAAATTTATTTACTCTTTCTTTAAATTATTAATTCGAAGTAACCTGCAGATTTTATTTTATTTTTCTATAACTTCTCTTGTTTGCGATTTAAGATTGAATTTTGCCATCACTATACATAGTATAAACAAAGTCGCTTTCTCTGTCCGTATTTTACTATGTATGCTTAAATCTTTAAAACTACGAAACGGATTTTGATGCGTTTTTTTAATAGATAGAGTGATTGAAGTGGAAGTTTTATATGTATAATAACATCCATTAAATATTGGAGGAACAAGAAATATAACAACCATAGAATAAATAAATCACACAAAGAAAGCCACAGATTAGCTCAACGTCCAAATATGTTCGAGCTGTAACAAACCCGTGTTATGTAAACAGCACAACTATTAAAATCTATGAAATCCGCAACGGTATGAAATGGAATACCAAATGGTATTTAGGAAACAAGAAACATAGTTGCGCAATTGCGGCGTGAGCTTATTGTACGCAGTTCGTGGAAATACTTATTAAAAACGTTTCGGGATTATTGGAAAATTAAAGTAAGTAGGTATACAGTGTGTCTATAGTTTAGCTGCTTTGTTGGTCTAGTTGTCGCATTGCCGACTGCTGAGCACGAGGTCTCGGTTCGATTCCCGGGACGGGTCGAAATCGCTTTGTGGGTTTTAGAAACTTTCACAAAGCAGCCCGGAGTTGGAAGTTGGTAATTGATACACCCGCGCATCGGAGAGCACGTTAATGTCGGGTCTGCGCCGATGATGATCTCTCACCGGTCGTGTCGGATTGCCGTCCCATCGGGTTATGAGAGTGAGGGAATAGGGAGTGCACCTGTGTCAGCGCAAATGCTTGTGCACTATAATATGTCCTGCGCAGCTGGCTGATCTCCTTATATGAGAACAGCCGCCGTGGCCGATAATCGGCTAGGACGCCATCAACCGATATCTGCATACCTACTTTGATATTGGACTCGTCTTATTTGTGCACTTTATTTATTTTGCGTTTATCGCTATCTTCATCCTCGAGTGCACTTGTGATTGACAGCGATATGCTACAAAAATAAAAGTCCGTTGACCATGTTACAGTATAAATACGCAAATACGTTGCTAGNTGCCATCATCATCAGTTTAGCCTCCTCCCCTTATTTCAATTTATTTGGGGTTGGAGCAGCATATCTTCTTCTTCCATACATACTATTATATCTGCAGTCATCTAACAAGGATGATGACACAAGGATGATTTTTTTCAGGCAAAATGACTTTCACACAATCCATCGTTTCTTTGGTTGCCCCCTTCCACTGTATACATCTACATTCATGCTCAAAACCTGTGTCTGTAAAAGGTAGAACTATTATGAGGCAAATACGGGGTTCGTCTAATCATTGAGATTTATAACTTTCTTATCACAGCTATGATATCATTAAATATTTAACACAGCTTACAGAAGAACATGGGCATAATTAACACATTAGTCACAAACTTCATTGGGCATCGCTTCTAAAAAAATCTACTACGTGAAACATCTTCAAAAATTATGAAAAGTATACAATTAGGTAGAAATCTGTTGATTATCTAAGAATGTATGTGTGCACCTCGAGCTTCATATATTTTGGTTCAACGAACGACATTGAAGGGTAGCGCCATATGTCCCCGCACTTGGCAAGGCGCGGGCTATCGCTCCGACTCAATTTATGTCCAAACCTGTCCGTCAACTGGTGCATTAACCTATTTGGCATACTTTGAACTCTGTGTCTATATAGTTACATTCGTTTTTATACATTTTCGACAGTAAAGTCTTTATTTTATTTTAGCATCGGCTATTTTTCCCAATAGTGTCAGTCGGCCAAAAATGTAGGTAATCTACTTACAATTGGGATTCATGTGAATCTTATCTATACTAATATTATAAAGCTGAAGAGGTTGTTTGTTTGTCTCAACGCGCTAATCTCAGGAACTCCTGGCCCGGTTTGAAAAATTCTTTCAGTGTTAGATAGCCCATTTATCGAGGAAGGCTATAGGCTACTTTTTATCTGGGTGCGCGAAGTAGTTCCCACGGGACGCGGTGAAACCACTGACAGAAGCTACTATGACAATGAGGTCGATTTTCCCCTTCGCTTAGAAAAGTGAACATTAAAAATATACATAGGTACATGACGCAGTATGCGAGCGAGCCAGTGAGCCGACAACAAAGTTTTTCACACTTTTATACCTTTTTTGGTTCTTACAATATACCTACCCTCCCCTATCATAGACTGGTAGAAAATGAACTAATGAAGTTTTATTAATACATACAAGTGTTGTTGAACTCTTTTGTCATTATGGGTAGGTAATATACCATGAAGAATTTGTTTGTGTGTGCTAAATCCTAAATCCTGAGCTATCCTGAGCCTAAATCATTGTGCCTAAATCAGTGTCACAGTTTTTTGGAGCAGTTGACAAATGCTATCAGTCAGTATAAAAGAGTTTCTGATTCGCAAAATATTTTGAGGAGACCATGACCTCGGTTTCAGGGTCGTGAAAAATACATGCGCGGGTGTTAACTAACACTGTCATATAAATGTTATTATTTCTTCCTATGTTTTAAAAGTTGTGATGCGCTTGTTTTCTTTAATAGACCTTGTAGCGCCCGTCTTGAGAGCTGTATGACGTGCAATGAAATATATTATGGTGAATAGAATAATATATTTGTATGGTGAATAGAGAAAAGCTCGCGGCTAAATCAAAGTCACGCGGACAGATTGATCATAAGGCTAAGCAACGCTTGGCGCGGTCAGTCCGTGGGTGGGTGATCTTGTCGTGACGAGTTCTTCCTTGTTTCGGGAATCTTTGGCAATCGGGTAGTCAGAATGCAGAATTTTGACAACCAGTCATATTAAGGGGTCGAGGTGCCCAGGGTTGTGGAGGTCAGATAGGCAGTCGCTCCATGTATAACACTGGTTGACAAATGCATTCCGTTAGACTGGAGGGACTGGATTCACATTAAAATTGTTCACTGCCCCACTTCCACGAAACTTTATTAAGTAGGAACAAGTTTGATTAGTTTCATAAACGGGATTAGGAATTTTCCTATTAGCGCATATTTGCGTCATTAAAATAATTAGAGTAATATCTATGTTTAATTTTAGTTTGGCGTTAACCGATTAATTTAAACAGTATGATTGTTAACATAATATCTGTTTAATAAAATAAATAAATTGATTATTTATTTTGTATTTTAGACATTGTTGGATTTTAGCTTTCTCGGTATATTATAATATTAATTGTAATTAATACAAAAACCACCATTGTATTATTTGCATTGTGGAAGATATAGACAACTTTTATTTTATTGAAACGTCTATGTACTTTGAACCTAGTTTGCAAAGAAATAAATTTGTTTGATTTGAATAAGTTAGCAGGGAAATACTCGTTATATTGATAGCTTTTTTTCTTGTTTTCAGCTCTAACAGTGAGATTTTTGACAAAGAGGTACATCGGAGAGTACGACCATCAACAAGGTAATTTTAATTCAAATAATTTTATCGTAAATAATACCCACTGGCAAATGTACGCAATTGAATTGAAAATATTGCGATAATTGTACTCGGAACTATTAATTGAACTTAATTGATTGAACATAATTTTTGTTGAAAATAATATGATAGAATCGGATTGAAATTTCAATGGTTTTATTCCGTCGAAATTCAGAATTGAAACTGTTTTACAAATAATTTGCTACCGGTTTTAATTGGTATAAAAGGAATTAATATTATCCAGCTTTTGTACTTATTTCCGAAATATCATAAAAGCGAAAAATATATTCGACTTCTAAATGAAAAAACTCTGTAGCTTTTGCTGCAATTGGTCGAGTAGTACGAGTGAAATCCTTTTTAAAACAAATATAATAACGTAAATAAAATATTTCTGTTTACAGACAGCAAATACAAACACGAAGCGCTACTGGATGGAGAACCGATATTATTTGAGATTCTGGATACCTGTCCTAAGGTAACTATTTTTAATCTACTTAGGTACTTGTACTAATTATTCATCATCATATCATTAAAAATTATCATCATCGCCGCTGCAACCTTTCCCTATGGGTGCCTGGAGTATATATATGGTGTATAGCCTTTATACTACTTTTATTCTGCCACTATAGGACACAGACCTCTTCTTGTACAGAGCGTTAATCACCACGCTTACCTACTCAAGACGGATTGGCGCTATCAGACTTTAAAGTCCAGGTTTCCTCGAGATGTTCTCCTTCAGCTCTACCTATTGATTGACTTGCAATTACTGAAAAAGATTGTTGAAGTAACGCAAGGACAGTTGTTTAATTGTTCATGTTTGTTGCTTAATCCATAGACAAGTTATATGAGATAATGAAACTCCGTTCAGTGTTTCTATGGCAGTTATTTCTTAATTTTGTAATAGGTATACTTATAATATAGCATTACGGTAATTTTAGAATTCCCTTCTCAGAACTCGCCGTAAAAACTAATTGAGCTCGACCCAAGTACTTACTATGCTTGAATGCAATATCAATTCTTAAACTATGTCAAAATTGTTACATTATTGTGACAAGCAGTTCGTTACAAAAAATAGTGACGAAAAAAATAGATAATTAATTACAAATTCATTCTTTGCCAAAGCATATTATTCAAAGTCTCCCAACTAGTGTCGGGTAGAAGCAGAGATACGCATCGCGGAAAACTTGGCAAGACACACCGGTAGTTAGACAATTCAATAATATATTGTAATATACTATGTCTAGCGTACAGTTACATGTTTTTCTTTGAGCATTGTATTTTGGATTGACTTCGGATTAGACAGTCTATTTTTTGGTGGGTAGTCATCAAATGACAGCTGTCGGGTGTAGCCTGAGGGAGTGTCAGACTCTTATTGACTAAAACCCACCGTGTTTCTTCTGGATACCTTTGTGTCCCGGGGCCGTAGTAAAAAAAGGCAGTAGCAAATAGTAGTGTTAGAGTTGTTTGGAAATAACTATACCAAGTATTTGCACCACGCTATTTGCTTGGAAAAGGAAACATGAATCCTGCGAAAAAGCATGATTTTACTTTATGCTGCTGCGTATAATTATAATGTAATTATTAACGGTGCTATAACTGACCGCCAATCACTTTATAGGTGTGTCATGCCAGCTATAATATTGTATGATGCCAGCAATAATATTATTAGTTTAATTCGCTTCCCGTATTTTACTTGCTTCAGTAGTATCGAACATTTAAAGTAGAAAAAGCAAACAAAATATTGTTTCCTCTGGCTTCCGCCAACGGTTTCACCCACATCCAGTGGGAATTACTCGCTGCACCCGGATAAAAAGTAGCCTGTAGCCTTCCTCAATAAATGGGCTATCTATCACTGAAATATTTTTTTAAATCGGACTATTAGTTTCTGAGTTTACGTTTTCAAATCAGATTCAATTCTAACAAGATACAAATAAACTCTTCATCTTTATATTATTAATATAAATAGATATAGAATACTACATTATTTATTATAAAATACACAAAACTGAATAACAAAACTAAATAGAATAGACCGAGAACTTAAATAAAAGGGAAATGCCACAACAACCCTCGAACTAAAATCAAGGTTTAATAATTTTCAGAGTATAGAAGAGCTCCCGGGCAACGAGATCGCCCAGTGGGCAGACGGTTTGTTCCTCGTCTACTCGATCACCGACCGCGAGTCCTTCAACTATGTACGGCGAGCTAAGCAGAGCCTGCAGCCTGAAATACCACTGACTCTCGTGGGGAACAAGGCTGATATGGTGCACTTGAGACAGGTTTGTGTATTTCTATTAAATGTTGGCAACACTTACAAAAATATAAATGTGATACTTCAGTTTGTTTTTTTTTTTAATTTGAATATTTTCGTTCACTCTAGCTTCTAAATAATATTCATTCATTGTCTCACTCTCTCGAATTTTGGATTCCGGCAAGGCCGGTTGTATTTTTGTGTGTTCAAGAAAATAAACAGTTTTTGTATAGAGAAACTACGGATTTTAAATCTGCCACAAACCTCCACCCCACTATTCACCAACAAGAAACAAATACAGTCCACGATTCCTTCATTTAATTGTTGGTCAAGTAAAAACATTGCTCCGCTGCTCTGCTCGCTTCAGTTTTTTTTTAATCGTGAATCTGATTGGTTTTAATCGGTTTGATAAGGGCCAAATACTCGATCGTGTGCTTATTACTATTCATCTCCATACTGATTTATATAAGTTAGAACTAACTATCAGCCAACTAAAAGTTTGTAGTTTGCGGGCACTTTTTGATGGCTCTTTGAGGCCCACTTTCACAACAACATAAAAGTCCATCTGTTTTAAAATCTATTGTTTACCGTGAAAATCATTGTACTCAACTGGCCGAACATTCTGATGAATGAATTAATAATTCTAAAAAAAATACGTCGCTTTGGGGGACCGCTTCTAATTATGTATCTACGATTTTTTCATGAGTATCACATGCCTACCTATTTAGGAGCGGTCCCCAAACGCAACGTATTAAGAATCATATTTTTTAAGAATTATCAATACCTACATTCTTAGGTACTTTAACATTAAGTTTCTTTATTTTTTTTTACTTTTTAAAGGGAAATTATGTTCTTGTGTCGGGGGTATTATATTTTTTTTATTTTATTGGTAGGTAGGTCAGTATGCGTAGGTATTTAGGTCCCTATTTGGGACCTCCTCGATATATATGTCACCGGAAAATAACAAGATCCGTAAGTTTATAAATTTCCTAGTAAATTGATAAACTTTCGTAAGATTCTAAACTGGAGATAAATTTTATTATTTTACGTTCATATTTTCGTAAATTGATAAACTTACTGAAGTCACTCGTAAAATAATAAGTAAGCACTACGCATGATCTGATTGGTTGACTGTCACGTGTCACTTCTCCTTCCTCGCGGCCGCCATTGAAGTCTATGGACACAAGCAGTGCCGCTATGAACATTGACCAATCAGAGAGCAGTGTGTTATTTTACGTATATCAAAGATGCGTATATTTAAAAGAGCTTCTGTGATTGGTCGAACCATTTAGAATCTTACGAATAGATATCCGTTAGTTTATAAATTTACCGTGCGACGTCGGAAATTGATAAATTTACGAAAATAAGGACGTAAAATAATACAATTTATCT
>NWSH02000323.1:4316381-4331352 GCA_002382865.2 Heliothis virescens
CACCCCACAAGTATAGGTTAGATGAAAAAATTTTTTTTTAGTTTCAGTTCCATGTATGGGGAGCCCCCCTTATTATTATTATTTTTTTTATATTTTTATAAGAATCGTAAAGCGGTCAATGAATACATTACCTACCGAGTTTTAACTGTGTAGTCCTAATAGTTTCGGAATAAAGTGGCTGTGACATACGACGACGGACAGACAGACAGACAGACAGACAGACAGACAGACAGACAGACAGACATGACGAATCTATAAGGGTTCCGTTTTTTGCCATTCGCTACGAACCTAATAAAACTGCTCCCCTAGTTTCAGCGTCAAGAACCCACCAATCAAATCACAGCTTTGTTTAACGTCACGCGTCTGACAGTTGATGTACGAATGACATATTTTAAAGATGGCACCCTACTCTTTTGTCTGTGGATGCGGCTGGCTTGCATTGTTTGCAGTAGTTTTTATGGGTAGTTTGTCGGCACTCAAGCCCTCCCTATGATCATACATGCAAATGTACGATGCAGGAATTAGATACAAGAGCTATAGCAATAAAGTACTCTAGAAGAGCGATAGTGCCGCCGCATATTGCCGTCTGCGTGCAGGAATACTGGCGTCGGACGCCGATTTCGTAAGCTGCCCTAAGGTTCAGGATGACCCATTTCGTCTACTCACTTACAGATGAGAGAGCATCTTTATTTGTCCTAGGATGAACAAGCACGTATCACTTCACACAAACGTCGAGATCCACAACATTGAACCAGTAGTATGGCATGAAGGTTTAATCAAACAATTTGAAACAAATATTTTACACTACACGAATATTGAAAAGCTGTCATACCAATTCAGCAATAGCTATATTTTATTCGAAGCTGTAATTTTAAAATTGGGAGTTTAAACCGAACGCTTTGAATGCAGCATGATTCGTTCGGTTTTTAAATTTTTATCTGACAGACAGACAGACAGACATGACGAATCTATAAGGGTTCCGTTTTTTGCCATTCGGCTACGGAACCCTAATAAAACTGCTCCCCTAGTTTCATCGCGTCAAGAACCCACCAATCAAATCACAGCTTTGGTTTAACGTCACGCGTCTGACAGTTGATGGTACGAATGACATATTTTAAAGATGGCACCCTACTCTTTTGTCTGTGGATGCGGCTGGCCTTGCATTGTTTGCAGTAGTTTATTATGGGGTAGTTTTGTCGGCACTCAAGCCCTCCCTATGATCATACATGGCAAATGTACGATGCAGGGAATTAGATTACAAGAGCTATAGCAATAAAGGTACTCTAGAGAAGGCGATAGTGCCGCCGGCATATTGCCCGTCTGCGTGCAGGAATACTGGCCGTCGGACGCCGATTTCGTAGAGCTGCCCTAAGGTTCAGGATGACCCATTTCGTCTTACTCACTTACAGATGAGAGAGGCATTCTTTATTGTCCTAGGATGAACAAGCACGTATCACTTCACACAAACGTCGAGATCCACAACATTGAACCAGTTACGTATGGCATGAAGGTTTAATCAAACAATTTTGAAACAAATATTTTTACACTACACATGAATATTGAAAAGCTGTTCATACCAATTCAGCAATAGGCTATATTTTATTCGAAGCTGTAATTTTAAAATTGGGAGTTTAAACCGAACGCTTCTGAATGGCAGCATGATTCGTTCGGTTTTAAATTTTTATCTCGTGATAACACCGATACTTCTGAGAGCACAAATCAATCTAAATATTTAACAACAGCGAGTTTCGGAAATCTGCACAACAATGTTTTTATATCCGCGAAGCAAATAACGGCCCCGGCCACATCTCAATCTGTTTGAAGTGGGCGCAACATGTATTTTTCCTTACATCTATAACATCAGCAATCAATTTTTAACTCACCTCATACTTTTATTGTTTCTTCATCCAAAAACATTAATCTACTGAAAGAGTAGACGTAAAATTTTAAAGATATATACCAGGCGACGAATTAAAGTTAATCTTTAGCAAATATGAATACAAAAAGTTGTTCACTAACATAACCATAATAATTGATAAGAAACATGCATAACAAGAAACGGATATCTGAAACAGTAATTAAAGCAAAAGGAAAGATACTTAAGCACAGAAAATAAATCCCTGGACTTTATCGACGACCCAAATCCGAGAGTAATTTCAATATAGTTTATAACCACATATTCCGAAAATTTCGCCCCGGTGGCCGTAAATTAATTTATTTTCATTTAATTTAAAATGTTTCAGGGATTTTCTTAAACCAGATTAATTACTGCGCTTGGAAGTATTATAGAAAAATATTATATTCGCATGCGAACATACGCTACATACATATTTAAATTCGTAATACGCACCTAATTTTGCGCGCAATCTATTGTTCTTGAATAATCAAAGTATTTAGGTTCTACTTATAAGTTAGGGTATATTCAAAATAAATGGGAAAAATCGAGTCAAATAAATGCGCGGCAATATAGTAGTTATATTCGATTATGTCATCGGCGCAATGGAGCTATGGGCATTGATTGATTTCCCTGCAACCTGTCACCCCCACCCCCAACCTATGCGCCCTAGAATCTGTTATCATTCAGTATATTTGCATATCCTTACCACAACACTAGAAAATCCGCTCCAAAATTTCGTAACAAAAATCTTTAAAATTATTTAAATACGGTGATATGTACAGCAAACGATATAAAAAATGTAAGTTAAATATTTATTTGTGTGTTCTAGATTTTTTTCATCAAGTTCGTCCATGTTTTTTACGCGATTTCAGTCCCGTTAAGGTTTTCCCAATATTTTGTCGTTTCTCGATTAAAATAATTTATTCTTTGAAATTCATCTAGCTTTGTATCTTTACCCAAAGTGTTTATAAACATAAAACAGTTAAGTGTCATATAAAAAATAATAATCGTATGAAAGTTCCTGAATTCATGATTCATTCCAGTTGTTTTCACTATCTAATTTACACAGTTTAGGCTGTACCTGTTTAACAATTTGCCTAGACTTTTCCATGAACATTAGGCGTTAATTTTGATCGAGTATTTAATTCACATATCGCTTAATTAAATATTGAATGCCACATTTTTGTTATTACAGGCAATTCAAAGGTTCTAAATGATCACGCATTCTGCAAAGCTGTAAATAATTTAATTCAAATTGATCGAAGCGCTGGTTTTTGTAGTTGCCTACGCTTTTTTCTTTGTTCTTTCTTTTGCAATAGGCACTCTCTCTAGTCTTTTTCTTTTCTTATAAATACAGGCCAAAGTTACATTAAGATTTATACCTAATATTAGTAAGGGTTGAGTTTTATCAAACAAATAATTGCGATATAAAATACTAGCAGTGTCCCGCGGTTTCACCCTCGATGTACTTCCCGTACCTACCCAGACAAAATATAGCCTATGTTACTCGGTGACAGTGTAGCTATTCAACAGTGAAAGAAATGTTCAAATCGGTCCAGTACTTTCGGAGCCGTGCTGCCGGGTACAAACAAACAAAAAAATGTTTCGTCTTTATTATAATTAGTATATATTCGAGAATTATTCGTACAGCAAATAATATGTTTGACTCAAGACAGCATCTCTCATAAACAAATAATGCATTGATCTTTCTAAATATGAATGACTTCCAATGGACAACTATTGGGGCGTGCCCCGCGCCCCGCCGCTCCGCCCGGTCCAACCCCGCCGGCCTGCGCAAGAGTCACTCAATCATTAACCAACCCCCAGACGTAAACAGTGACGTATCTGATAGACAAATACTTTTTTGATAATTTTTATAGTGAAGTGTGTTTTGTGATAATTTTAAAAGTGATTTGTGAAAGTTTTAAGCAATATTTTTCGGAGTATTTTTTTTACTTTCCGAAAATACATTTTTGCAATCTGGTGATAAAGGTAAGTTTTTTTTAACGTAATACCTAATGAAATAGCATAGTATTTAAAAATATGTACATGCGGTCGAATTGAGCACCTCCTCCTTTTTTTTGGAAGAAGTTAAACATTACACTCAAATATTTTGCAATCGCGAATTTGTCAAAAGCTGTGCGAATTAAAAAAAAACAATTAATTGAGTACGTTCGTTAGTGTCAGAATTCAAACGTTGTTATACATAGGCACTTGTATTAATTTATTATTATTGCGAATGTTAACTATATTTTGTTGATTTGCCTATGCATTCCTGTATTTACTTCGTTTTTCTGAAGCTGTGTAATGAGTTGACCCCCTTCGCTATCAAAACGTTAAAGTTTTATGTTTGCCACACATATTATTGTTGTCTATTTTATTTTATTTACATACCAATGCCTAAGCTTACTTAACTGTTACACCTATGCTTTAAAATGTTTCCTGTGAACTGAATTCATTAATGACATAGGTATTATATACTAGCTTCCGCCAGCGTTTTCACCCGCTTCCCGAGGGAACGATTTCCCGTACCGGGATAAAGTAGCTAAGATTCATCAAAATCCGCCCAGTGGTGCCTGAGATTAGCGTGTGCAAGCAGACAAACTTTCAAACAGACAATTTTTTTTTACTTTTTTCATTTCCTTATAATCCTACATATTTTGTTTTGAAAGAATATTTAATGTACAAACACGATTTTTTACTGTTTTATTATATGTATAGATTGTAGAGTAGACAGTAATTAAAACATCAGTGAAACAGTTGTGTTTGTTAACCGCATCGCCTAACTACTTACAGTTTGCTTGAAATTACTTCACGAGTTTAAAGTTAGTAAAGTGGATAGTAGCTGCGCAGTATAATTTTAATTTTAGATTGTATATATTGTATATATAATATTTCTTCGCAAAAATCTAGGTACTCTAACTTTGGAATCGTCAAATTATATTAGACAAGCTGTTTTTCCGCGGTTTCATCCACGTCCCGTGGGAACTTCTGCCTGTACCCGGATAAAATATAGCCTATGTTACTCGGGGATAGTCTAGCTGTGAACAGTGAATTATTTTGCCAAATCCGTTCCGCAGTTTCGGAGCTTTTAGGATACAAACAAACAAAAAAAAATCCTCTTTATTATATCAGTGTAGACTAGTATAGAAGTATGTCTTAATTACTGTACAATTTGACTTGCATAGATTGCTTGCGATAATTTGAGTTCTTTTGGCCTTAATTTTTTATTGTATCATCTTTACTTGAGGACCACCTTACAGTCAGCTGCGGTAGGTCTTTCCCCAGCCGTCAAATAGGCTATCAAGTACATGCGGGTCTTTGAAAGGGATAAGATGTAATACTTTTGAGGAAACTTGATATTTTCTAGCTTGACACTTGGCTGTGTGGGGGTTATCTTGATGTCAAAAAGCCCTTGAACTAACGTTAGGACTCTTCCTAAACTAGCGGCTTTTCAAATTCTCATATTTAGTACGTTTTGGGGTTTATATATTATTTAATTATTTTTTCATTTGCATACTTTATTATTTAGTATTACTATTTATTAGTTTGTATGTATACATATTTAGTTAGTATGCTTTCGCTGGTAATTTCACCTGCTTCTCGAAGGAACTAAGTACCTACTTCCCGTAACCGGATAAAAAGTACCATATGAGTTATTCTGATATCCACATAAGCCAGACTACTGTCAAGATTCATCAAGGTCCGTTCAGTAGTTTTAGCGCAAAAGTATAACAAGTATACAAACATACATCTTCATAAATTTTCGCATTTATAAGGCGAAAAGTAGGATAGTA
This sequence comes from Heliothis virescens, assembly GCA_002382865.2. Lineage (NCBI taxonomy): Eukaryota > Metazoa > Arthropoda > Insecta > Lepidoptera > Noctuidae > Heliothis > Heliothis virescens. The sequence continues at coordinate 4,322,076 of NWSH02000323.1, forward strand.
GGATTTTCTAGCGTCCGCCATTGGTCTCACCCACAGTGAAAATCAAGCCTTGCCACCCAACACTGAAAGAACTTTTCAAATCGCTCAGTAGTTCCTGAGATTTGCAAGTTCAAATATGCAAACAAACCCTGAGCTTAATAGTAGAAGTACCTATAGTTGTGTATTTCTTCTTGTTCTGTATCTCATCTATACGTAATGTTTTCAATTCTCCTTCTTTATTTACAGCTATAACTGATCTTTGATATTATACGGTTTTTAGGGTTCCGTACCCAAAGGGTAAAACGGGACCCGCTATAACAACAAATACTACAAATTAAAAAATATATATTAAGGGGGGTCCCCACACAATAAACATACGGAACCCTTCATGCGCGAGTCAAACTCGCATTTGGCCGGTTTTTTTATTTTAAAATGCTCGAAGTTTATTAATTTTGACATTTTGAATTCAATTTCATTCATTTCAATTTGATTTGAATTTCATTCATAAAAATCCATTAACGTTTGACTAAAAACTTCATTTACGAATACGAATATTTAGCTGCACTTTTCCATGTTTTTAATTTTCGGGAAATATGTACATACATTAGCAGGTAAACCTACCCGAATCAATCGAATTTTACCAATTGAACATTGACCTTCCACTATTGTCATAAGGTTGAAAATCTATTGAAGAAATTTGACAGATTGTGGTAGATAGACGTGCCTAGATAACTACTTACCTACATTCACAATTTCATCTAATTCGTAAGAGCTATTTCCGACAACCGCAAAATATATTGTAATTAATACTAATTTAATAAAATACGTTTGTTATTGGAAATCCACTATAATCCAACCATCATGTGAGTGGTTTACAAAAACCCGATATGTTGTTGAATTGAGGTCTGTGGGTTCGATAACAATGTCAGCGAAATTTATGTGGATTCCAGCCGTAATTTTTGGTCAGCATATTATTGGTTAAAATGCAAAATTTTGTTTTTGTTAGTTAATACAGTATTATTTTAAAAGTATGAATTTGGATGTTATGAAACTGCACTATCCTATTTAATGGTACTATCATAAATAAATGGTAGTTTTCAATAATCTATTTTATCCGTTAATTCGCGACTAAAGATTTTATTTCTTTAGCCTCCTATAATCATCATCATCATCCGAGCGTAGTCCGGTTGCAAACCTTTCAGGCTTGGGGTCTACTTTCTGTCATTAGCTTCGAATAAATTATGTCCAATCTGTAACCGCCAAAACAACGGATCGGTTATATAGATCCGTTGTATTTTATACACAGCATAGCTTATACATTACTAGCTATTCCCCGCGGTTCCCGTGACCTGAGTTAACTTCTTCCCGCACTCGGAAAAAGAGTAGTCTAAGTTCTTTCTTAGACTGTAGACTATTCACCCAATTGGGGTCATATGACATATATTTTTTAAATAAAATTTACCAACACAAACAGGTTAGGGTTGCGACTTAAAAAACATATACCTATCAATACATAGTATAAAACAAAGTCTCTTTACGTGTCTCTATATCCTCATGCACGCTCACATCTTCAAAACTACGCAACGGATTTTGAAGCGTTATTTTTTAATAGATAGTGATTGAAAAGGAAGGTTTATATGTATAACAACATCCATTAAATAATGGAGAAATACTGTCATTTTCATTGCACCCGTGCGAAGCCGGAGCGGGTCGCTAGTTACGTAACAAAAATCTCTTCTCAATAATTAATTTTCAATTATAGGTAATTGTTATGTACTAACACAAATATAATTTCTAGCGTGGGTTGCGTTAAATGAATTTTCCGATAGAAAACTATAACTCACGCTGTTAATACTGAAATTAAAATTCGCTTATTTGTCAAGTTGTTAAGGTTTCCTATTAATGTGCTCCCGTCACGCCTATTGGCTTAATTTTTAATTGTTTTAACACGTCAACACGTTTGCTATCGGTTTTCGCTGGCATTACACGGAAAATATTGTAAAGCAGCGTAAGTCACTTCGTAAAATGTTTTCTTGTATTTTGTTTCATGTAGTTTATTTACTTTGTAAATGCTTAAAATATTTTCAAAGCTCTTTACTAATTAATTGCTTAAGTTTTGACTATCATAACTAATACGTCTAATGAAAATCTTTTGTATAATTTAAGGCTTTTTTACAATTCAAAACTACAGTTTTTCATAACACACTACCTTGATACTTAGTAATTAGAAAAACCCACGTATCCATTTCAATTTTTTTACAACCCTCTCCAAATTTCTGATCACTCTAACTAAAGAGATTAGAACTACCGGAATGCCTTTCTAATATTCATAGCGCTATAAACTACCAATAAAATACATTACATGCTAAATATTTTATATTAATAAACCCATACATGTTTGTTATTACAACAGCTGCATGAAGTCAAACAAAAAAAAAATGGTCCGCAAAATTCTCTCCGGTATTTAGTCCCAAACATTCAAAAAACGTATTTAGTGATTTTTTGCGCCATCTCAATTTTAAAAGCAAGAAGCTACCGACTTTCCGATGTTATTATTGGTTTCGCTTTTGTTGTTAACCCTCCGGTGCACACCAGGCCTGCTCGACCCGGATCATCCCATCCTTTGTCCCGATACTTACCAGGATAATCCGAACCTAATTACCTGTTTTGCGAGTCTGTAATTACGTCTGCAAAAAGTATGCAATCCAACTTCTAAGTGACCGACGGACAGACAAAGAGTGAGAACACTGCTACTGTAGAAGTGAAGCCATTCTGTGCTTGACGCAAACAAAATGCTTATTGTTTGATTTCCGAGAACATTTCGTGGCTCTTTAAGCAAAATCCTCATTTACAATAGTATGCTAATCTGCTAGTTTATTTTTTACTACTTATCTGCTTTTTATTATTTTTCTAGTGCATAACTTACGCAACTTACTTACATCATAAGTATGAAGTTTCATTGGATATTTAAATGTTCACGTAATAACATTCGCATTCTATAAAAAACTGTTGTAATTTTCAAAAATTCCCGCGTACAAATATCTGTCTTTAACTAATAAAGACTAAATGCAAATACAATTTAGTTCACACGAGCGTACTCGGTAGTATAATTGTACTGAATCAAACGGCACTCCTGAATGGTCCTCGAACCAATGGCCGTTTACAACAAGTGGTTGTTAGAACAAAGCGAATAATGAACAAAATGCGAGTAGCTCTCAGCTTTGTGGCCGAAAGATGTCAGCCACAAAGCCGAAATACAATAGAACTTTATTTTCTTACATTTGTTGCTATTCTTGATTGATTCCTTTCTTTATATTGAGTTTTGAGTGCTCTTGAAAACCGCAAGCGCAAGATTTGCACTTGAGAATTACTTCACGCTATGTTTCCTGTGTGAAAATGTTGCTGATGTGTAGACCGTTTTTGTAACTGTTATTTTATATTTATTTTCAGGTATGATGAAGAAATAGAAATAAATTCAAGATGCATTCCGCTTCAGCTTCATCAAGTGAGTAGTTATTTTTTATTATACTTAATCTTAACCTATACATCATTTATCGGTACAAGTTGAAATGTAATGTTCGAAGAGTGTCCTACGTTTAATGATCTCATTTATCATCGTGTGACTGTAGTACCTCATACCCTAAATAAATGTATGGGACATTAATACACAGTTTCATTACCATCTATTTAACCTTCATGTCGATCCACCGTTAATTAGCAGTGAACGAGATGACGTGCCCTGGCCAATTTGTCCCGTCGACGTATTCCCACGGGCTGCGCTTACGCATCTGCCGCCGCGCCGCTTCTACTCCCCCACCTGAACTGACCCAATACTGATGTCGTTTATTAGTTCGTTGGTGATGGACTAATGATTTGGGGGTCATTGATTCCCATTTTGCATTATTTTTGAAGTACTATCTTTAGGTTTTGTCGTTTTTGTTTATTTTATATCTTCTCTATATTATGTTAGAGAGCAAATAATTAAGTAAAAGGAAAAGATAACTCTAAGCCCCAACTATAAAGATTGTATTTTTGGACATCGGAATAAAAAAAGTACCGTTTTTTTGTTTTGGGTTTATTATTTGTGAGAGGATGCCTTTCTATTATATTTAATAAACAAATTTTGTTTTGCCTCATGGCCGTTACATTTTATTATTTTACCATATCGCATCCGTTTCTCTCAGCGAACAAATTCACAAATGGGGTTCTTCTCAAAGTCACACCAAAATTGATGTGGGAACTCAACGTTATAGATATTTGAAATAAATTGTAATTTAAATAACATCCTTGATGAATAATCGTGCGCATTTGACCCTACGCTGTGTCACGCTATGGGATCGCGCGTCCGGGGTCCATCCGACACAGGTGACCGTTCGCACGGTTGATAGATATCGTTAGGACTGATACAGAGGCGATAGGCCTAATAATGTGTTTGTTATCCCGTTATGACATGAATAAAAATTGTTTTAAATAATAGCGAAATTTTACAAAGATTAAAGTTGTTTTTTACTTTGTTTTATATAAATTAATGTCTGCTTAGTCCATTTAAATTTTTAGACACAACATTTTTACTCGTCGGTCGCTTACAAGGGTCTATTAAAAATCTATATCCTGACCTCCCTCAACCGCTATCAAAAATGTCCTAGTGGGAATCAAAAGTATAAAGAAAATCGAACAAAAAACTAAAGTAAAACTCTATGCGGCATTGTGATCGAATTGTATGATCAAGTTGTCTTTACACACGAACCTATAATTATCTATCTCCACGTTTTTATTCTCGAATTCGTATTGTTTAGTCGAATTTTTTTTCGATCACTCGACACCGCGTTTCCTGTTTCGCAAGTGTATTCAGGCATTCAATGCGATGTCTTATTCAGTTTGCCTTTATGCCTTTTCGACTGGTCGCTTTTGGGCGGCAAACAAAAATGGCGTCTATCTTTGCGGCCGTGGGATCAGATATGTATTGTGTAGTTTTAGGGTACGGTAGCAAAGAAAATAAGCTTCAATTTTTTTGTTTACCACGTGCAGACTAAGGTATTAGTTTGATTACGAAATTATGTTGGCTGGATATCTAGTCTAGACAGATGAAATTGTCTCTTATCTACTAAGTCGGTTGTTAGGCTCAAGATGTCTGGTCTGGAATTCTGATAATTCCATGAAGTTCAATCCAAATTCTGATTTGTATAAAATTTGCATATTTATAATTTTTTTTTACTTTGTCGGTCTGACCGTTTGTTTCGGCTTTCACGCCAAAACATGATACAGATAGAGCTTTAAATAAAATTTGATACTAATTGATACTCAGATAGTTTAGGGCTTAAGAAAGGACATAGGCCACATTTTATGAGGGTGAGGGAAGTTGTTTTCTAGAAATACTTTATGTTGTCTCGGGACTCAGGGAAACAGCCGGACCAGCTAGCATGTAACTTATCATCTTACCATAGAAACCTGCAGAAAAGTCCACAAAAGTCCAAGTAAACTGATTTTGGAAATGGCTATCATTAATACTTTATGCGGAACCCTCAAATGAAGATATCTCACGTGTTTATTCAAAAGCTGTGATTTTTTTCGCGAAGGGCATGAATGGCGATATTCAGTGGCGGAGTCCATTCACATTAATTATGTCTTCAAACTGAATTGTGTTCAGAAAATATTTTGACAGGGAATATTTTCTAGAGATGAAAATAGGTAGGTACACAAGATTTTATACATTGTTGGGTAGGAAAGCGAATGGGTTTATTTTAATGTCGATATCAAATCACAATTGAACCCATTTCTTGATTGACTTCACCTTTCTACATTTTTTTCCAAAACATGTATGTAAAAGTATATCTAAGTAAAAATAAAAATGTAGATATCTATAACCACAAGTCTTAGTTCAGACTTCAACAACGCTCTGACTAAACTTTTAGCCCAACGATATTTTTTTTTTATTACAAAAGTGATAGAATTTTTTTAGAGAAACAAACCACTTCAGATGAGTGGAATAGCATTTTCATTAAAATCTTTTATTTAACTGCAAAACCAGCCGAGTCGTTGTGAGTCATTTAAACGCCGGCAGTAAAAGACAGGGTGCCAATAAATTACGATTGCCTCCCCACAGGGGCGGAGCCTCGGGCGTCGCTCAATCGTTGGGTTCAGTGACAGTGAAAACTTTGATTTATTAGTGGGAGTGCACTTTTGTTATACTTCTGTACATAGTTTGGAGAATACAAACGATTCGAACGGTTCTGTTTGCCGAAGTAGGCGGCAAAGTTATGATCTTACATTGCATTATTGATGATTTATTATTATTATTATTTAATTTCCGATTTCCACTTATTTTATGAAGCTTGCTTACCGTAATGTGTAAAGGAGACAATATAGGTAGATACTTAACTTTTTATTCTTTGCTCACATCAGTTAAACCAAAGATTAATAATATTTTTTTGTCACCCAGGTCGTATCCTCTATGACGTGCCATGCGCCGTCTGCCGGGACCACTCATCGGGAAAGCACTATGGCGTCTTCGCTTGCGACGGTTGCGCAGGATTCTTCAAGCGATCCGTGCGACGCGACCGACGGTATACGTGTAAAGCGCGGAACCCAGGAGGCTGTCTGGTTGATAAAGCTCACAGAAATCAATGCCGCTCCTGTCGACTGGATAAATGTCTGCAAGCTGGCATGAATAAAGATGGTGAATATTGTTTTTTTTAGAATCACATATTACAGTTTTTTTTATAAAAGTGAAATATTGACTAACAATTGTTTTTATTTACAGCCGTCCAACACGAAAGGGGTCCCCGAAATTCGACAATCCGCCGTCAAATGGCGTTATTCATGAAAGACCCAATGCCAGGGTCCGAAGCCGGCGGACCGATTCCACCGCCATTGAACTTAGCTCTGCCAAAACACGACCTAATGCCGACACAACCAATGCCGTTGTACAACCCTTACAATTACCCTACAATTGGTATCTTTAGTCCTCCAATCAATCCTGTCCCCCATCGACCTCCGTCTCCGCTTCCTCCTTTGAATCCTTTTCTTTTTGGAGCTAACGATCCAGCAGCAATATGTGAAGCAGCTGCCCGTCTTCTGTTTATGAACGTTCGATGGTCACGCAACATTCCACCATTCGCAAACCTTCCTTTGCAAGACCGACTTATCCTTCTGGAACAGTCCTGGAAAAGCCTATTCGTACTAGGAGCAGCTCAATTTCTCTATCCCATGGATTTAAACGTGCTAATAGATAGGAACGCTACAAATGTAGACAGCAAAAAAGACGCAGAAATATTTGAATCGGCATTAGCACAAATATCTAAAGTAAATCCTGATGCAAATGAATATGCGTGTCTCCGGGCGCTTTTACTGTTCAACGTGAATTTAGACAAGAACGGGGGCAGTCCTCACAAAGACTCGGAGAACCGAAGATTAGAGAATGCTACTGCCATCGCTGTCCTGCATGATCAGTCGACTTACACGCTGAATGAGGTAAAGAATCAATTTTTATCAGTAACTGCTTATGATTTCTATTTAGGATACCAAATTCACAATACACGTGCTGACATATATTTTTCTATAGCTATTTTTTCCTGAATCGAATTGCCATTTACGTACTAAGTCAATTTAATTATTGAACGTTTTTCTCTACAGTATTGTCTGCGTGCATATCCTCTGCAACTGGCGCGATCAAGCAGACTCCTGAATTTGCTGCCCATCATCAAAAGTGTACCGAGCTACGCCATTGTTGAGCTGTTTTTCAGAGCAACAGTTGGAGACACGCCCATTGAACGCATACTCGCCGATATGTACACCAATGGCAGAATTACTGAATAGAAGTTTCTAAATCTAAAATTGTATTTAATTATGTTCCGCCAATTAATTATGCAGGTACTTGAAGTGCGAAAGCTTTTTAGCTATTAGGAACTTAGTAAGAATTTCAAACTAATGATAGGCCTAGTTTCAATCGCCACTTACACATTTAAGGTCATAGCGCACGTGAATGCCATGACTTTCAGGCTAATGAAAAGGAATATTGTACTATGGCAATGTATTTTTATTTTTAAATTCCAGTGTTGTCTTTTCCCTCAGCTTTCATCAGGACTGATCGTGAATTGTAACAAAAAGTGTCGTAAAATTAAATAATGCTGTTCATATTATGCACTGTGCATGTAGTTTCAGATTCAGATTTAAATATTTATCAGTGTTCGTTGTTGTTGTACTCAAATGTATTGATGTATTAGGGAAAATTTTATCAAAATAATGTTAGTAGCAATATAAGTCAAGTACAATTCGCGAGCTGTATAGTGACCGACTTGAAGCTAGCAAGCGTGGCGTCGCAGGGAACAAAATAAGGTCAAAATGGTGACAGAGGTGCGGGGGTCGAGCGCAGGGAATAAAGATTGCACCAGCTTATCAACACCAGCCATTAAAAATCAACACATAAGTCTTTTTTTTACGACTGTACATGGGCGATCGCCCGGAGAGGCTAACTTCAGGCCGGCCACTCTATATCGTACGACTTGTAATTCACTGATCCAACTGGTTGGAACAGAAAAGGTTATGGATAACAGTGGCTGATCTCCTTGTATGAGAGGAGCCACCGCGCCGTGGTCCACAACCGGCTTCTGTTCAGGATCGATGTTATTGTTGTTGAATGTAGAATGTAATGCTTTGCTGCAAGTGATTGATGTACAGACGTCACCAGGTTAAGCTACCCGTAACTGTCAAATTTTACCAATCGAATATCAACCTTCCACTATTGTGATAAGGTTGAAAATCTATTCAAGGATAGATTGAGGTAGGTTGATGTGCTGGCGTATGTAGGTACTGCTGATACAGATTATTTCTATTGAAATGAAACTAAGAACATGAGCGCGCACGTAGCAAGAAATTTTGGGCAAAGTGCTTTTAATATTATATGGTAAAAAACTAAATAATCCTATTGTACTTACCTACTCTATGTGTGTGTGTGACGCAGAAAATGTTTCATTGATATTCAAGCCATCTCGATGTTAGTAATGTATCGGTGTTCAAATGTGTGCGTGCGTATTCTTCATACATACTTACGGGCAATGTGACAGTTTCTAGCTAAAGTTCTAAATAGCTATCAACAGACAGTGTCATAGAAATGATTTTAATTTTGATTACTTTTCTATAGCGTCCTAGCCGATTGTCGGCCACGGTCGCTGTTCTCATATAAGGAGATCAGCCAGCTGCGCAGGACATATTATAGTGCACAAGCATTTGCGCAGATACAGGTGCACTCCCTATTCCCTCACTCTCATAACCCGATGGGACGGCAATCCGACACGACCGG
>NWSH02000323.1:4341988-4362708 GCA_002382865.2 Heliothis virescens
ATGAAGTCTTACGCTACATGAGTAATTACAGTGTTAATTTTAATAAATAGCTTAAAATTGTGCATAATGATAACAAAAATAAAATTCGATTCGACTTCTTGTTTATTGCGTTTTGTGAGAACATTTTCCATAGTAACGTTTATTTTATTTTAGACTATCAAAAAGTAGAGATATCAACGGACAAAAAACCCACCGACTTTTTTAAAAAAGCTTATATTTTGACGCGTGAATTTTCGATTGAAAAGTAGGGTGCTTTTTTGATATTAAATGAATATCAGGTGAAAAAATAAAGTTTTCAATTCCAAAAAATTAGAGTGTGTTTGGTACATACAAAGACAAGTTTTCACTAAATTTGGTAAGAAAAAAACTTTTTTTGTAAAAGATAAATATAAAAAACCAAAAACTTAGTTTTTTGAATTTTCTACAAAAATTATGAGGTATGTGAAAAAAGTTGAAATACAAAAGTTGTAGATCTTTTTATTACCTACAACTTCGTCATTCAACTTTTTTCTATAGGACTTGTAGTTTCGCCGAAAATCGTGATAAACCGATTTTTACCCTTAAAAGCTCCCCCCCTCCCACTTCCCGACCACGAATGGAGTGGAATTTATTTTTTCTTCCATTTTTATCATATTCTCTTTCTTTTGGAATAGGTTTCATTCCACTATAATTTTATTTGACTTTTTGCCTTGTTGAAAGGGATTGGCACTGGTCTAATAGTAATAGTAATTAATATGGCGTTTGAATACATTACAATACAATACCAAAGTAAAAAAGAACTAAGTACCTACAATGAAATCATGCGATAAACATGATCTTGTTCCAACAATAATGATGACATCATGTTCTAGTTACCGCCATCTATACAAAGTTGCAGCTATTAACAGCGCCAACGAAATACTAGCGTCATCTGTAATTTTTATGCCAAACTACAACTTCTTTTCTGTATTAAGTTTTCAAATATTTCCAGTACATTAATGATTACTTTTTGCAAAAAACATGTTCACGTATGTAGTAATTAATAAAAATAGTACTAGAAAAAACTTGATATTAGATAATATTTCATTGAATAAAATTCAGGGTTGCCCAGTAATGGAGTTTTTATTGCGAAATATCAGAGTATATCGAGTTAAATTTGAATTGTAACAAGTTTCGAAGTTAAACTAGAACATCAGAAATAACTTTGTGGTTTAATATAACCACAAAGATAAGACCACACCTCACGTTGAATGTTAAATAACATTTTATATTTGAATTTCCCGCTTCCAGGCGACGCATTCAATGACATTTAAAATATTCACGGATTGATTTCTAGCACTAGAAAAAGATTAAGGTTATAAAAAGTAACATGCGTTGCTACATTGACAACCTTAGCAAGTATTAAATAGAAAAAAAGCAAGATTTTTTCCTTGTCATTGCAACATATTTTTTTACTTTTCATTGTTCAAATCATAGATGGCGCTGTTCCAAGTTTCTAGCCTTCTATAAAATTAGAGCATAGCCCACACATAAATAATGACAGACAGAAAGTTTGCTTCACTCCTATCAGTTTTAACTGTCCTGAAAATAAGGGTGATATTGCATTGAATTGTAATTAATAGAATTTCGCATGTCTAGTGTAGGACACGGATACGATTCAGAGCGCTTTGGGAGTGTTCGTTCTATGCATGTATCTGTGTGCCTGTGTGCGGCAGTGCGGCAGCAAGTAGCTGTCAAATAACTACTGGATGAAAAACGAGTTCGATTTTTTCTTTAAAAATGTTTTCTTTTACGTTAATAGTTTAGCCTAGTTATGTACGCCTCTATTTATTCTAAGAAAATTATATTAACTTGTTATTTAACAAGCAGTACTTACGCTTACTACAGAAGCCATGGTTCAGTTGCATCCACCGTTGGAACTAGAGGAAATACCAAAAGAAGACGAAGAAAGGCTAGAAAAATTGTTTTCTAAATTAGACACCGATGGAAATGGCAGGATCGACATCCACGACCTGTCCGTGGCCCTCAAGGAGTTGGCTCCGCACATCAACCGGAGTTATGCAGAGGTTAGAATGTAGTCATTTCCTATAATTCTTGCACTAACGGTTTCACCTTCTAACGCTGTGTTCGATTACCTGTCGACACGTACACCGCAATAAAAAATGTAATTCCCGTACCCGTAAATAATTTACGAGACCTTTTCGCCAGCTCTTCATTCTTTTTTTTCATTCAGCATTACATAAAGCCATAGTGTGGTCAGTGGGTCGTCTTAGGGGCGGAGTTGTAGGAGTTGGAGTATACGCTTAGGGGCACTATGAGCAGCAAAGAAAACCAAAAAAAAAAATTTTTCAATAAAAAAAAAATTTTTGGGACTTAGTAAAATTTTCGGAGTTTTTTTTTTCAAAAACTTGCCGTTTTTTTTTCAGAATCGATTTGACCTTGCCTGCAGCAACCATTTACGACCTGAGAAGCATGGTCCTACGACGCACCGTTTCCGAGTTATGGGCCATTTTAATTTTTTAAATTTNTCAATAAAAAAAAAATTTTTGGGACTTAGTAAAATTTTCGGAGTTTTTTTTTTCAAAAACTTGCCGTTTTTTTTTCAGAATCGATTTGACCTTGCCTGCAGCAACCATTTACGACCTGAGAAGCATGGTCCTACGACGCACCGTTTCCGAGTTATGGGCCATTTTAATTTTTTAAATTTTTTGAAAATGGTTTATATTTCCAAAATGGTAGCTCGGATGAGATTGTTTTCGGGAAAGAAATTGTTGCTCTACTCAAAACCCATGACATCGTGTTAAAAAAACCCAGCAAAATTGAGAAAAATAAAAAACATGAAAAATTTTCTAAGTCCCCAGGAGCCCCTAACGATACTCTAGCTGAAACGACGATCGACACTTAGAAAATTTTTCATGTTTTTTTTTTTTCTCCATTTTGCTGGTTTTTTTAACACGATGTCATGGGTTTTGAGTAGAGCAACAATTTCTTTCCCGAAAACAATCTCATCCGAGCTACCATTTTGGAAATATAAACCATTTTCAAAAAATTAAAAAAATTAAAATGGCCCATAACTCGGAAACGGTGCGTCGTAGGACCATGCTTCTCAGATCGTAAATGGTTGCTGCAGGCAAGGTCAAACCGATTCTGAAAAAAAAACGGCAAGTTTTTGAAAAAAAAAAAAAACTTCGAAAAATTTACTAAGTCCCAAAATCCTTGCTCCATAGCGCCCCTAAGGCTACACTCCAACCCATAGTGTTATTTAATCTTTTAATTTTCATGCCACATACGTTTCTATCAATGACATACTTAAGCAGGCATGCATGTGGTTTACTTTTTCTAATCTTTTTATTAATTAAGATTTTTTTATGACTTCAAAAAATAATACTACCCTCTCTTTTGTTACTTTTTTCTTTCTAAGTGTAAAAAAGCAAATTATTAAAATTGTTCTAAGACTGAAGTTTACAGCATGATAAATCATTGATAAATTATCTCATGTCAAGATTTATTTATGAGTCTGTTTGAATAGATAATCTCTACATCGCTTGTTTCCTTATGATGTATTAGTTTACTATTTGACCTGAATTTCATGAATAACATTATATTTATCACTGATCTACCAATCTAAATAATGCATGAAAAGAATCACTGAAGTTTCTTTGTCAAAAGCCACTATGTCACTTTTCATGTCTATTGTTGACTATTCAAAAGGCAACACTAAAAAAAACAATTTAAAAAATCTAAATCATCAGTATGTTCTCTGTCACTCACAATATGAAATTCAATTCTCAGAAAAATGACTTGACCCCTATAAGTTATTGGATCTTTTAATGGAATCAATTTGATGAACTAATGTAGGTACTTATCTAGCAACATTTGTAGGGTTATGAGATATCAACCTTACATCGTTGTTAATATATCCAATTCGTACAATTTTTTAAAAGAAAAGCATTCATTTATTTGTCATGATTTCATCATGGCATTAATTATCATGAATACTATAAAAGTAAAAACAAATGGAGACTTATATCACACTACTTTAAATTTTTCTATTGCTTTATTTATCATTCAACCAAAGATTAAGTTGGAAACAAACCAATGGGTTTGTTTTTTAAACCTCACACAGTTGACAAGATTTTTAATTATTTGAGTGATTGAGAATATTGATGAAACAATTGATGTTCTCACTGGCTTTCATCTAGTTTAGTGAAATAGACATTCAGACCTAACATTCTAATGCCCACACTACAGTACAGTGTAATTACATAATTTTAAAACATACAAGTATACCGCAAGGCTCAGCAAAATAATTGTCACTTTAACATGAAGCTGGCATTACATTTATTACAGTTTAAATTGGACTCTCCACATGACTAGGTTCAGTCGAATTGTGCTCATTTCGTACAAAATGTTATGTAATATGATTTTTGTAGCAATTTTATCAGAGGGAGTTCTTGCATATTTATCAGATTTACCAGCTTATCAACAATTAGCTCTTTCCCGGGGGAAATTCTTTTATCCAAACAAAACATATTTTGTGTTACTAGGTGTATTTTGTGTTACGGGGATAGTCTACCTTCCCAACAGTGAAATTTTTCAAATCCGCTCAGTACATTCGGAGCCTTCTAAACAAACAGACAAAAAATGTTTCCTCTTTATTATGTTTCTTGTTAGTATAGATTAAAATTCAAGTAGGAACTATTAAAAACTTGTAGCAGCTGGCTAAGAATCGCATTATGTATATATGCCATCCTATGAATTGGTACACCTATAATATAGCAAACCTTTTTGGGATCAAGCATTCCTTGAAGTTATCTGATGACGTAATAGAATGATTCATATAAAAGCACATTGTATGTTAGTAACCTCACTGAATAATTTGTAACATGTGTCAGGTGGGACTAGGGTTGCCAGATGAAACAATCTAATAGAGAAAAGGTCTAATATCCATTGAAAAAATCTGAGATTTTTTAGTTTGTGATTTTTTCTTAAAAATTAACAAAATACTACTACTATTTACCAAAGCGTAAAATATAAGCTGTTTAGGTCGAATATTCAAAAAATCTTGCAAAAGTCCGACCACAATCCTGAGGAGAGACCAAAACTCCTAAAATATGAGGGCAAATCCTGAGTTACTTATAGTCCTAAATAGACCTACCCGCCGTAACGAATAGCAGATTATGTAGGTACTACGGTCGACATACCTATAACATGTTTTTTTTGCCATCTAGTCCACCAGTGGATATCGAAAAGCAGACAGATCGTATTGATGTTTAATTAAAGGTCTATTCCTTGACATAATATTCCTAACTTTTTGTTGCGTACAATGGTTCTACGTGACCTTGACTGATCGATATTTATCTTATTTTCTCACTGTTACAGTCCTATTAACATAAAATATGTTTATCTTCGATCTTCCTCAAGAATGGTCTCGATAAAATACATTGTTACCCAGTACCAAGAATGGAATAATTGTTTGGGTATCAGTATTCATTATCGTATGGGTGACGTGTTGTCCTACAGCTTGAATTTAGCGAGACGACTTCCTGTAAATTTTGTAAACGTTACTATGCAAGAGATCGAACAGACGCCAGCACATCCACCTCTATCTGTCAAATTCCTTCAATAGATTTTCAACCTTATCACAATCGCGGAAGGTTAACATTCGATTGGTCAAATTTGACGGATTCTGAAAGGTTGACCAGCTGTCGTCTGTACATATTAAAACTACTTAGTAACACGTTCGTAGCCGTTCATAACAATGACGTCTACTACAATATACCCTATACCTATGTTACGCCCCTTATCATCGAATGTATTAGTTTTTTATGGCCGGTTACGTAATCACGTTACATGTTATGCTGATGTACAATGTCAATCTTTTTCAGAAATTCTGGTCTAAGTCTGGCTGGAAGGAAGGTGGTGACGTCACTCTATCCGAATTCATTCACTACGTGCGAGAACATGAGAAGAACCTTAGACTCCAATTCTCTCATCTCGACAAGAACCAAGATGGTAAATATGTCATATTTATGTTAAGTAGTAATAGCATTCGTTTTCCTATTATGTATTGATGATTTTGTCTGCGCCTTTTCCTCGTTTTGAGGTAAACTTAAAAAAGATGCGTAAAGGAAAATCCAGCTGACTTTCATACGTTCGAATCGATTATTCACAACTTAATTCATGAGATCTTATTTGGAATATTACGTAATGGCAAAAAGCCAATGCATTTCTCACGAAATAATTTGACGTCAAGTAGGTCCGAACCAACGAAGTAGTATACTCGACCAGTGGAAATAAGGCTTACGACCTAATCGAAATTCTCTCCTACAATTTTTGAAGAGTCGAAAATCTAGGCTAAGGTATGGTACGCCGATTTAGAATTCTAACTTTGACTATTAGACCAAATACTTGAGGTATTATAGGTTGATTCGAGCGAATGGTAATTGAGTCTTAATCTACGTTCGTTTACATTGTCATTTGCCGTTCAAAGCTAGTAGTTTACGCCTATACTAACGTTAAAGCCCCCAAACCTTTGTGTCGATAAAAAATTGATGGCATTCCGCGTTTGAAGGCCACGAATTTGGAACACCGTGACCAGCTTTGTGTGGCTAACAATATTTACAGGATAGTACTTGTAGGAATTATCTAACCCTCAGGCTCTACTCGGAATCAATATTTTAAATATACTTGTAGATGTATTTAATAAGTTTCAGAGAAAATAAGTCTATTTCTATATTTAATGCTGCGCCATGACGCCAAAGAATTTACGGCCTAAGGCTTCGTCTCTAGACGACTGTATGGATTCATACTCGTAATAAAATTGATGTTATGTCTGACACTTCTACAGTCCTTGTGAAGATTAGTTTTTGTATAGTACTCATTCCCTTTGTTTGGATAGTGCGAAATTCTACTAATATTATAAATGCGACACTACGTGGATGTATGTACGTATGGATGAATGTATCTTTGTATGTTTGTTACTCTTTCACACAAAAAAATTTGATGAAGCTTGGCATTAATATAAGCTAGTAGGTATATCAGAATCACAGAAGCTACTTTCTATCGGGCTAAGGGATGTAGTTCCGTCGGGAAACGGATGAAACCATTGTCCGAAGCTAGTGTTAGGTACTCAATTATTGACGTCATAAAGCCTATAGCAATCTCATCATAACTAGATCATATTTACACAGCTGATATCGATTCCATATAACCTAGACTAGACAATATGGCTAATGCGTGACATTACAACAGCAATTAATAGATAAATCGCACAATTATTATGCATGCATATTATGCAAGAATAGAATAAAATATGCAGGCGTGTCTCATTTGAATGTGTGCTTAGTAGGTGTATTTATATGTCGTATGTCATAGATATCGTATGTGGTGGTTGCGATCAGTATTTCCTGAAGTGTTGAATTAATTAGTGCTGGCTAAGCCGGTGATGACTGATGACACACTGGTCGAGATATAATATACAGTTAGTTAGCGTTAACAAATAATGATGCCCTTCTATGGTTGGCTTTCAGATAAGTTCCTAGTCTAAATATGTCTGTCGTTAGTTGATGTTGCATATTATACCTATCGATAACAATGAATTCAATAATATCGAAGTTAGAGACTTCGAAACTTAAGAAATAATAAAATATTATTATTTTATATCTAAGTCAGAAACTTAATTATTATAAAATAACAATCTTAGGTCTTCTTAGGAGTATGAATTGAGGTACCCACGAGCCGGTATTTAAGTATTTTTTTTTTCTAATGGTTTGATTTTTTCTTTTTCAGGAAAAGTGGATCTGGAAGAACTTATTTCGGCGTTTGCAGATATGGGAATTGCGGTTAACAGAAATGAAGCTACTAATTTGTTGAAAAGGTAATGAAGTATAGTGTTTGGAAATGCGAATTACAACACGTTTTTATAAGCACAGCGATTACTATTATTGGGTATATTTTTTTTTTATTTTATGTTTTGCAAAAGCGATTGGTCATTTATTTGTTTTGTTTATTTTAAAATTAACCATTATTTTACTAACAATGCTTTATAAAACTACACCCATGGCCCGAAGACCATATGAGTAAAAAGAAAACATTAAATAATAAATGTTTCAGAAAAGCTGTATGGCCATTATTTTGGTGGTAAGTGGAAAATCCACGAGTAGTCAATGGCTTAGACTTGCTAAACATATGCTATGTTCGAAACATCGCCATTAAATTCAAACAAGGAACTTATATATTAATTGCTCACGTCCGACCATAAATCTATTTTTGGAATTACAGCATTTAATATCAAATATATGAGTATCTATTTCAACCGATTCGTGCCGTTTGAAGTTTCAAAACTTTCGCAATCAAGCTACATTTGCCAATTCTATTTGATGTAAATACAAGTTGCTTGGATGTATCGTTTGCTATAGACAAGATCAGACCACTAGTGCTGTTATTTAAAAATGTATATTAATATGATTAGTTTCGTATCCAAGCAATTTGTACAATATTCAATAATCACAAGCAAAACATCTGCCTCACGACAAAATACATCACGTTAGCATTACATTCGCTTTAAGTTCTGCTGAGTAAATTCGCGAAAGTAGGTAGGCTTTTCTTTAAATATTTGTGTAATTTTACGTCTGTTGACTGTTTTTCTAAAAATCTTATTTACTTCCTTCTTGCTGTATTTGCTAATTTATAAATCGATTTTTATATTTCGATATCGATATTGACATAGCCCGTCACTATCATTGTAAGGCCGAGTTATTTCATTCGCGCCTGCGTGTAATGTCGCTCTTGCGGTATTTAAGACTAAAATTAGATCTAACCCCATTTCGCATTAATGTTCGAAACTCACACGTTTCTAGTTAAAGCTAATTTTAGTCAAACATATTAACTGTTTCAATATAACACATAGGTACAAACGCCAACACATCAACCTACCTCAATCTGTAAAATTTCTTCAATAGATTTTCAACCTTATCACAATAGTGGAAGGTCGATTGGTAAAATTTGACAGATTCGGGTAGGTTGGCCTGCTGTCGTCTGTACATTAGGATCGCTCAGTCTAAAAACGCAACATGTTATTTGAAAGCAATACCAAGTTTTCTTAGCTACAGACATCCATATTATTTTTACTTACTTAATTAAAGCGAAATTAAGTAATGGATTAACAATTTTGATTCTGTAGAGGTATTTACGTACGTACTATTACATACGTACCTTTTTGTTTCATCCTTCACTAATTTTCTTATTAATCTACTTATTTATTGTTATTGAAATAATAATATTCTCTATTGAACAATGAACCCAGTGGCATGTATGTTAGAAATTAATTAATTTTCTGAGGTTCGTTACACAGAACATTTCACAGAAACTATTGGTCAAGCTTTTAAATAGTAGTTCGATTAACCAGTATAATTGAATATCGATTTATTGCGGCTTGAACATGTCACAGCACTTGATCGATTTCAGAGAAGTTTTCTAGTAATTAAAGAGTTCTCTGTAAGCAATGTATACAGTTTACATACATTTGATTATGACATTGTTTGAAATTTACACGAAGAAAATATAATAATAAAATTAAAGAAAAGAAGGAAGTAGGGTAACTACTACCCCACTTTCCGTTAATTAATTTTGTAAAAAAATATCTGAAGTCCTATACTTTCTTACCGTTATAAAATTGTTACTTAATTGATAAGAATGCATTAATTCGATTGTTTATAAAATATCAAAAGGCACAGCACTATTTAAATACTTTTTAAGTAGATACAAAATGTTTCTTTTGTAAGGTTTGTTAATGTATAGGTAACACACATACAACATTAGTGTCTAATTTCTAGTCATTTGGTTATGTTTGTAACTAATAGTACACTTGTAGTGCTGGCCTTGAACATAAAAACATTAGAACAAACAAACATGTATAAGCAACAGCAGGTCAACCTACACGAACTTGTCAAATTTTACCAATCGGGCATTAACCTTACACCACTGTAATAAGGTTGAAAATCTATTGAAGAAATTTGACAGATTGAGGCAGGTTGGTGTACTGCTGTCTGTACAAAATAGATATTGTTTAAAAAACTCGTACAAAGACCTTGACAGTTCACTAATAACAATGTCATTTGCGTACAGATATTTATTGCGTTATGACGGAAATTATATTTACCAACATTAACATAATATTTCACTAATTTAACTACTGTTTTTAGTCTCGTAAAAATGTTATTACGACACGTGTTTCATATGTATCACGTTAAACTAATTGTTTAGTCAACAACACTCTCGTCGTTGTAGAATCATATAATGTAATATCTCATCTGCTTAGCCAACTATGTTGTGGTCGGATTCCAGTGTTTTACATAGAATGACTGCCAGTCTGACCTCCACAACCCAGTTACCCAGGCAACCCGATACCCATTGGTAAGAAGGTCTAAAATCTATAGCAGTAATTTGACAGATTGTGGTAACCCGATGTACTGTCGTCTGTACTATGAAAAGTTTCAGTATTATTTTCTAGATTGTTTTGCTGGTTTGTCGTTGATTAAATTACGCGATTCTGGTGGGTTTTGCTTTTATCACCGTTAGGGATTTTTTTATAAGTGTAAAATATTCTTCGTAAATTCCAAGAATACTAGTACTTACATTTAATCTTAATCCCTATATCAACCCGAATTCGAGTACAACTGTGTACATTTCCTAGTAGATAGTTATAGTCCCCAATAAATTCACCTACAATACCATACTGGTTGCAGGTTAAACCAACCTAGCCACAACGTAGGACCGGTTAAGACAGGTATTGATGTATCGCATACAAACGCCTCTTGACCGCCTATGAATCATATATGATGTATTGGGCGACGACGCGTTAATAATTTAATACCAAATACCAATGCGAGGTGCAAATCAAGTGCACCTGTGCTATTTGTAATCCTATTACAGATACATAGGTGTATGTTTAATTTTAGGAGCTTGTGGCTAAGTCAAAGCCGCGTGGATCGATCGATCATAAAGTTAAGTAACGCCTGGCGCGGTCGGTCCGTGGATCTTGTCATAACGAGTTCTTCCGTGTTTCAGAAGACACGATAAATTGGTGGGTCACGACTGTCATTTGAACATCTTTGGCAGTCGTCACGACGGGTGGTCAGAAGCCAGAAAGTCTGACAACCAGTCTTACCAAGNCGATTGGTAAAATTTGACAGATTCGGGTAGGTTGGCCTGCTGTCGTCTGTACATTAGGATCGCTCAGTCTAAAAACGCAACATGTTATTTGAAAGCAATACCAAGTTTTCTTAGCTACAGACATCCATATTATTTTTACTTACTTAATTAAAGCGAAATTAAGTAATGGATTAACAATTTTGATTCTGTAGAGGTATTTACGTACGTACTATTACATACGTACCTTTTTGTTTCATCCTTCACTAATTTTCTTATTAATCTACTTATTTATTGTTATTGAAATAATAATATTCTCTATTGAACAATGAACCCAGTGGCATGTATGTTAGAAATTAATTAATTTTCTGAGGTTCGTTACACAGAACATTTCACAGAAACTATTGGTCAAGCTTTTAAATAGTAGTTCGATTAACCAGTATAATTGAATATCGATTTATTGCGGCTTGAACATGTCACAGCACTTGATCGATTTCAGAGAAGTTTTCTAGTAATTAAAGAGTTCTCTGTAAGCAATGTATACAGTTTACATACATTTGATTATGACATTGTTTGAAATTTACACGAAGAAAATATAATAATAAAATTAAAGAAAAGAAGGAAGTAGGGTAACTACTACCCCACTTTCCGTTAATTAATTTTGTAAAAAAATATCTGAAGTCCTATACTTTCTTACCGTTATAAAATTGTTACTTAATTGATAAGAATGCATTAATTCGATTGTTTATAAAATATCAAAAGGCACAGCACTATTTAAATACTTTTTAAGTAGATACAAAATGTTTCTTTTGTAAGGTTTGTTAATGTATAGGTAACACACATACAACATTAGTGTCTAATTTCTAGTCATTTGGTTATGTTTGTAACTAATAGTACACTTGTAGTGCTGGCCTTGAACATAAAAACATTAGAACAAACAAACATGTATAAGCAACAGCAGGTCAACCTACACGAACTTGTCAAATTTTACCAATCGGGCATTAACCTTACACCACTGTAATAAGGTTGAAAATCTATTGAAGAAATTTGACAGATTGAGGCAGGTTGGTGTACTGCTGTCTGTACAAAATAGATATTGTTTAAAAAACTCGTACAAAGACCTTGACAGTTCACTAATAACAATGTCATTTGCGTACAGATATTTATTGCGTTATGACGGAAATTATATTTACCAACATTAACATAATATTTCACTAATTTAACTACTGTTTTTAGTCTCGTAAAAATGTTATTACGACACGTGTTTCATATGTATCACGTTAAACTAATTGTTTAGTCAACAACACTCTCGTCGTTGTAGAATCATATAATGTAATATCTCATCTGCTTAGCCAACTATGTTGTGGTCGGATTCCAGTGTTTTACATAGAATGACTGCCAGTCTGACCTCCACAACCCAGTTACCCAGGCAACCCGATACCCATTGGTAAGAAGGTCTAAAATCTATAGCAGTAATTTGACAGATTGTGGTAACCCGATGTACTGTCGTCTGTACTATGAAAAGTTTCAGTATTATTTTCTAGATTGTTTTGCTGGTTTGTCGTTGATTAAATTACGCGATTCTGGTGGGTTTTGCTTTTATCACCGTTAGGGATTTTTTTATANTAAATGACAGCCGGGACCCACCAGCTTATCGAGCCTTTTGAAACACGGAAGAACTCATTATGCCAAGATGGTCACCCATCCACTCGACTTCAAGATCGATCGATCCTCGCGGTTTTGACTTATCCATGAGCTCTTCTCATTCATAGAATGTAATACTGGTTTGATAAATGAATAATTCTAATACTGAAAAGAGTGAGTCTACAGCCCGTATTTCGCTGATTGGTCACACGTTGTACATCCTGCTGTATATTAATACGTTTCAGGAGCTATACATATACAACAGGGCGAAAATTGATTTCATCACAAAAGGGGATGATGACCCCATGTTCTTCTTCTTCAGACCACTTTATGTAAAAAGTTCAGTAGCCATAGAACCATTTCTGTAAGGTTTTTTAAATTCGAATCTTATAGGTAGCTTAGGTAGGCGACAAGAAAATGATCCGTATGATGTAACAGAAATAAAATCAACAACACTGGCAGGCTAAAAATAAAATCGTTTGTATCTCCATGGTATCGCCTTGGCCATGCATATTGCATATGTGAATATTACAATCATTTTATAAAGATCATTGCACAAGCACGTGCACTTGGATGTAACTGCACGTTGATACACAGAGCACATTAATTGTCCTATTTGTATACATCTTATATGAAAAATAATCATTATGTATAACCACTTACAATAATTATGAGACTTTTTCTCTTGGCAAAAGTTACTTTTTCTAAGCAGCTAGCGGCTGAAGTTGAGTCGCAATCAGCTTATAAAACTGTACGAAAAAATATTCTTCATTTGAAGCAGAAGGCTGTCAGCGTCTGTTTGTCTCCCTCACTCACAGTGTTTGTTCCCAGGATGGACCAGGATGGCAGTCTCACGATCAGCTACGATGAATGGCGGGATTACATGCTCCTTGCGCCCGACACCGATATACACTCGCTTATACACTTCTGGCGGCATTCAACCGTGAGTAATAGTTTAGTTTGCCATAACCAAGAAAACAAATATTTGGGGTATGACCGGAGAACAATGGAAGGAAGGTTTAGTATTGGTTCAAAAAACAGTATATGGTATAAATATGCTAAAACGCAGAAAATATTAAACAGCATCAACACTATTCGCGAGGTTCTTCGGAGAGGTACTCGGGAAAGCTGATCGGAACCAATGAGGAAACAGTATACAAAGGCATAGTTATAACATATAACAGTAAGGCAAAGTTGGCCGAAATAAGCCGAATTGCACATTCCTCGTATTTACCTAATCTCTGCCAACTTCGCGAGTAATGTGGAGGACGCTCCTCAGTTGTTTTTTTTAAACACTACTGTCAGATTTTGCCCTCCAGTCATACCCAATCTGCTACACCTCTTTGGTACGGACGCCAGCATATCAATCTTACCCAATCTATCAATTTTTTTCTTCAATACATTTTCAACTTTATGACAATAATGGAAGGTTTCGGGTAGATTGACCTGCTGTTGTCGGTGCAATGCATTCGACGAATATTGGCCGGCCTGAATTTTGGCCTCTTGTTTTCACAATTGATTTATTACTTTATTAAGTCAGCTGGTTAACTTCGCTGAGTCGCAACGCCGGTCAAGTATCACTTGACTTATTGTTACTGAAACGATATTCAATCTAAATACTTATCGTGCGGCATTTTTCCGGAGTGTAGAAAACTTTACCGAAAATCGACACGATAAAGTAAAAGGACTTAAAGTTACAGATGCATTCTGAGCTTTGAAAAGGCCATCACTTATGTCTATAATTAATGCATTAATGAAATATTGAGAGCTAATTTTAAAATAAACTTTCGAGTTTTTATCTTGCCATCATCATCCTCCTGCCCTAATCCCTACATTTTTGGGGTCGGCGCAGCATGTTCCTTCTTCCATACTCTTGTATCTGCCATTGGTATATTTTGACTTTAGTGATAAATTAACTGTAACTGTACTGTATTTAAATGTAAACCTATGCTTCGTAATCAAATCTCATTTTTCATTCCGTGTGTGAAATCTGTGCAATTTTATCGTTATTAATATTTTGATGTGCACAATATTGTTTTCCTTATGTAATAAGAATATTTTTCAGCTGTTTTGAGCATTATGTAGGGATCTTTTTGTTAAATATATTATTTCTATAAAATTCTTCAGCGTGACTAAGTAATGTGAACGTCGATAGATGGCGCTAGTGGTTCCTCTGTTCACCTGTTGAAAATGCAATTATTGTTTTATTTATACTCTTGCAAGAAGATTTCAAAATAGATATGTAACGTATATCTTACTGTGAGTATCAAAATAATCCAAAAAAACTTACACATGCTGACGATAAATTTTGTTTTCCGACCACCATCGAGGGTCGTTTAATACCACACTTATCAAAACTGGATAAAAACATGAAATAAATACATTACAGTAATGCAATACAACAAAAACGTCACCACAGTGATTTATGTTAACGACTGTGACGTCACAGCTGCCATTAGGGGGCTCGCGCAGTTAAAGTTCACGCAGGTCATTGATAAACTACTGACTTATAAGACAGGGGTTACACGATCAGTCTGGCGTCAGTCAATTCCATCAGTCTGGTCATGAATGATGGGAGAATGATCGTGTAACTGGGTGACTGACATGACGGACTGATGGTCCAAAATGTACCGTGTTTTTTGTCCGTCAGTCTTTCGTCAGTCTGTGACTGATGCCAGAATAACGCCAGACTGATCGTGTAACCCCTGTCTAAGGTTACCTGATGCGTAGGGATCATACATAACAATCATAACGGTGCTCTGCTTACAGTTAGCTCTAAATCCGACACGCAGTTAGTATTTTCTGTATAGTTTATGGATATTCCTATTTTATATCTTAGTCTGTTAAAAGGAAATAACACGCTATGCTTTGCTGGTTTTTTACTGAACGATGCTGTGCACTGGTTATCATCATCTCCCTGCCCTTATCCCAATTTATTTTGGGGTCGGCGCAGCATGTTTCCTTCTTCCATTCTCTTCTATATGCCGTCATCTCACAAGTAACATTCTTCCTAGCCATATCGACCTTCACGCAATCCATCCATCGTTTTGTTGGTCGTCCCCTTCCGCAATATACATCTAAATTCATGCTCAAAACCTTCCTCACAACATGATCCTCACTTCTCCGCATCACATGCCCATACCATGCCAGCCGGTTTCCGCATAATTTTTCGGTTACCGGTGCCACTTTCAAACTTCCTCTTACATGCTATGCACTGATTATATGGCGTCATTTTCGTTTCTTCTTTGTCGTAGACTTACATTATGAGACATCATCTTCCCTTATCCCAATTTATTTGGAGGTGACGCAGCATGTTTTCTTCTGCAATACTCTTCTATTATAATTATTGGACATTATGAGTTGATTCTGAGACTTCAGTTACGTCAAAATATATACTACCATAATAAAGAGGCAACATTCTTTCGTTTGTTTGTATGTAATTGCTCCGAAACTATTGAACCGATTTGAATAGTTGTTTTCCTGAAAGCTACGCTATTCCTGAGTAACATAAGCTTATTTTATCCGAGTACGGTAAGAAGTTCCCCCGAAACGCGGGTGAAACTACGGAAAAACTTGCTCTTTTTAAATTAAGCAAAAATATATTCAGGGGCGTACTAGAATGCCCCTGAATTAGAATTTGACATCCAGGTCTCAAAATGCTAAAAACAAACAATAAAACCTTTGTGTTAACTGTACCTTGAACTACAAAAGATAACGATTTCCTCTTTTAAACTATTGTATCATCACAATAGTTATTTATTTACAATACCTATCTCGAGATTTTTTGTTCGGAAATAAACAATAATCTTATCGCGATGGCGGGCTGGCAAAATTTCCGCAATGTTTATGTAATGACCGTTTTAGAAATCAGATAGCAATGTTAATACGTAGTAGCTGCGTAGTATTATTGGCACACGTTTTACGTTACTCTCCACATGATGTATTCTATCTAATATTACGAATGTTAAATAATCTTGGCGCTTTCACATCCGTTTTCCGAAAAGATTCTGGTCTTGCAGGATCTCAGGATGCAGCTGAGAACCAGTGTTTTAAATAGAGCGACTGCCTGTCTGACCTCCACAACCCAGTTACACGGGCAACCCGATACCCACTGGTAAGGACTGGTGGTCAGACTTTGTGGCTTCTGACTTCCCGTAACTACTGCCAAAGATGGTCAAATGACAGCCGGAACCCATTTGTTTATCGTGCCCTTCGAAAACACGGCAGAACTCATCATGCCAAGATGGTCACCCATCCACAGGCCGACCGGGATGGGTGATTAATCGATCAATCGAGTATTAGGTGACCAAACATTTGACATCGCGTGGTAGGTACCTACTTACTTATTTTAATTTAGGCGCTAATTGTAGTTGAGTGTACAAAACATGATGACGGCATTTTGAATACGTTTTTGATCTCAAACAACTACCAGATTTCATAAAATTTTATCTCAATGGGTCCATTTTACTACGTTACTTTTTTGAGTGAAACCACAGGAATCATATAGCTTCATATAAATCAGACAAATCATATTTTAATACCGGAGAATTTCTTTAAAAAAAAGCACATTATTTCTCCAATTTGAGTCTAGTAGTTTTTGCTTTAAAGAGTAATAAATAACAAAAACATTCGTACTTATGTAATTTCAGTTCTTATTAGGAACCACGCAAGTTATTTCCGCATGGTAATTTGCCACCACGCAGATAATTTCCGTACCTCAGAAATGGATATTCAATTTGTAACTAGTCTGTTTACTAGTCAAAACAAAAGACAATAATCCTTCATGCAGCGTACGCACAGCATATCGTAGGTACACGGTACAATCTGCAGTAAGCTGTTGCAACTTGCATCGTGAATCAGGCGTCATTTGCGAACGATTTATGCAATTTCCTGCTGTTGCGTTTGATCTCAGTGGCTCGACGGAAGGGGGGTGCTCTGATTGTTTGTGACGGGTACAACAGTTTAGATATTGAACTGTTTGTTTGTGATACAGGTACGGATTGAACAGGCTGTCGGAGTTGGACATAAATGGCAATGGCTCTACTTCTAACGTTAAAAAAAGAGGTCCGTTCACTTATACATATATTCTCACTTCCTAACCTAACCTCCCTTCGATTTTAGGCTTATAAACTACATTAAATTATTTCATTACTAAAATGGACTTAGTAGGTTTGTACTTCTTATCGTTCCACTGCAAGGCACAGGCCTCCCCTCACAAAGAGGGGGATTGTGCTGCAGAAAAATAAATTACAACCGAATGTCATAAATATTTGAAAACTCGTAGTGCTGAATGCCTCCCTGTGCGGAGGTGTGAGCTGTGGCGTATGTGTTACGAACCGATGATTTTCTTATGACGACGTTACTCACCATTTATTAGGGCTGTCCGGACAATTATTTAGTTCTGTGTATTTATTTAATGTATTTACGAAAATATATTTCAGTATCCACGATATAGGGTGATGTTGATAATAATAATAGAGAGGCAGAAAATTATTTTTTTCAACCGCCACTTGTTAAACGAAGATATCTCCACACACACACACAAAATAAATCATAACCTATTTCGGCTCTTGGTTTTGTAGACTACACTCTCGTGACAACCCTAGATACAATAATGGCAACTACATATAATTCAGTAATTGGATCATCCATCAAAAATGGAAGGCGTGGTCCGGCCTCGACCACGTGTGCGAAGTTGGATACGTCACCTTTAGAAATATATATGTAGATGCAGATACAGAAGTACCTAATAGTTGATTTTTTATCAAGGATCCTTACGGCCAGTTTAGATAGCTATATAATAGATAATACCGTAGAAAAGTACTCAAAAATTAAAAACGTTTTCATGGCACTATCTGTATGTGACAGATAGCTAACTAGAACTTTATCTGGACCCTATGAAAACCCTTACTAATGTTAAAGAGTCTCTCTACAAAGACTTTTTTGTAGAGACCCTTAGAGTTTTGAGGAAGAGCAGTTGTCCTAATGGGCTTTGTATGAAAACAAAGTGTGCTAAAAAAGCAAATGATACAGTTTTTAATCCGATGACTGAAGCCTTTTATGTATAGCTGCAAGAAAAAAGCGAGTAAAAAAAATAGAATGCCAGGACTCACAAGACTTAGTGCAAACGAGACGTCAATCGCAACAACATACTAACGTGAAAATACCTTTGCCAGTGGTATAGTATATCGACAGTAAGACCTTTGTGTGCCTTTGCTTTGACCCAAACTAAAGGACTTGACATGCTTTTATACCAGGACTTAGTATAAGCCACCAATTTACCTAGACTTCACATAGTAAAAACAGTCGTGGAAACTCAAAGGGTACGATTTTACTGGAAAAGATGCATAAAACAAGCTCCCATCTACGTTCGAGTCAAAGGCAATCACAAACCCTGATCCGCTTGAAATATGCCACAAACATAGATAGATACAATATTTTGCTTTTGTACCTTGACCGTCTTCAACATCTTCAGTAGTTTCAATTTCGAAATGGATCTTCTTGCACTTGTATATCTATGTTTCACATATAAAATCCTGAAAGGGTACTCTTTGCTAATTGCAAACTAAAAACAATTAGTAACTAGCAATATTTAAAGGAACTTTTTCTAGTGATTACATCATGAGGGGAAGTACTTCAAAGACATTGTTATACAAGTTTTTAAGATTTCAAAATATCTTCATACCAAAACCTAATAAACAGTTTGGCAATAACCTGATGCGTAAACAAGTCACTCCTGCATTCATAATAATGTGAGGATGTTTCTTTATTTTACCTGTATAGCTATGACTCAGAGACATTTCAAGAATATTTTAATTTTATGAGATGTTTTCTTATTATCAACGTTTTTTTTTCTTCGAGACGAAATGGTTTTTCTGCGTAGTGCCTTTATGTATGAAGTTAATGGATCGATGCTTCTGGAAGTGCTATGAGGTTATTGAATGGAATAGTACCTACACTGCTCCTCTTGCTTGTAACGTAGGTTTACGTCTTTAAAATAAGGACAAAGTGCTATGTTGATAGTTCCACGTAAAGGCCATTCGTGTCATTCCTTTAATTTCGCAGGTGGATTTAAAATAAGCCTTACTAAAAAAGCATGTAAGTGATGCTGATGATGACCTTCTGTTGTCTATCGTCAGGGACATATAGCTTGCAGAAGGCTTTTCCACTCCCCGATCCGATCTCACCTTGATATCTTGAGCAGACAGTTCGATTTCCAGTGTTTGTTCAAACAATACGCGAATCCAGATATGTTCAGACAACTACTTATTTTAAGAAAAATATGCAATTTTTTCGGTTGTACGTGGTAATCATCTTCCTGCCCTGTATCCAATAAAATTAAATAAAAAAATATGTACTCGCATTACATTAAATAGAGCGTAAAATCATTACTTTTCTCTCCCTTATTGTTGCAACGACTTTTAAAACAAACAACATATCTGCTGTCTACTGTTTTCTCTGAGATTTTAAACTAACTTATAAATGTTACATGTACTTAATTTTCAGCATTATTTCTAAGTTGATTTCGCAATAATGGACATCCAACATTTTTATGTCTAATAACTGCCCCTATCCACGTTACGTCTGTCCTTGACATTAGTCGAAGCCGTATTTGCTGTTTGTTGTCCAAATAGTAGTTGTTGCGTGTATTTGTAGTAACATTAGTGCGGTTGGATCGTTTGTTGACTGTTATAATTACTAAAATCAATGCCTAATCTGCTTTGTCATGTTTTATTCATGCATATCCAAATATGTTAGAGGTATTAAGGTAATTGGTAATTTGATATTGATGTACACAAAATTGATGCGGAACGTTAACTGAGTAGCTGTGTGGTAGCGCAACTTTCTGGCTAAAGTTCATGGTACTGATATCGAGCAGGTACTGAAGGTACAGTCAACTCCAAAAGTCGCTATACATATCCAAAGTGCCAAAACTGCTACACAAC
>NWSH02000323.1:4369914-4384159 GCA_002382865.2 Heliothis virescens
TAGGAATAAAAAAAATATGCTCTCTAATCTCCTGGCATCAACACATTTCGATTTATTGTTGTTTATCTACTTTAGGCATTTTGGTTGTGTAGCGACTTCTGGCGCCTTGGGTGTGTAGCGAGTTATGGCGGTTTGGTTGTGCAGCTAATTTTGGCAGTTGAGTGTTTAGCTACTTTTGAACTTTTAGAATGTATAGCTAGTTTTGGAGTGTATGTTGTATACCAACTTATGGAGCGTACGTTGTGTAGCAGTTTTGGCACTTTGGATATGTATAGCGACTTTTGGAGTTGACTGTACCTGTAACTAAGTGACTGTAGGTACTGAAACTCTGAAAGGGCTGTCAAAACATAGTTAATAGTGATAAATATACTGTAAGATCGAGTCGCCGCGTTTCTGTCTGTACCGTTATAAACAATATTTTTATTCGACACATTGTATTTTATTCTTTTTCACAATAAGCCCCTTACAACAATTAAGAAAAAGCGAGATGTACCAATAAATCGATGCAGTTCATGACGTTGAATGCCGCCGATAAATAAAATGACAAACGAGGAAGTGAAGCGTGTTCGCGATACACATAAAATAATATTGCATTCTCCTTTATTACTGGCGTATTGTGCGGTATCGCAATTAAAAAATAATTCACTTCAGCACTTGATTAGCTGTTGTTTTTTTTAACATTGTACAATAAACGAGTATTATGAAACGCGGACATAATATATTAAAAGTAAAGATAGTATCAGGCCTCTGTCACTCGATGTACTTGCGCGCGATAACTGCCTAACGCTCGCCGGTTGTTAGACTAACCTTATCGCTAAGGGGTTTCGACAGTCGCTCGCGCCGCGCGTGTAAACTTAATATTATTATTTTGTGAACATTTTGGCGTCGTCCGGCCGGTTATGTGCTTTCGTTGTTCTTTTTACCTACAGGTGAAAACAGGCGCGTGTCATTATTTATTTTAATTAAGTTTATAAACCACCTAGTAAATGGTAATAGGGTGTTTTGATTTGTGTTATTTACTATAAAATACATGGTTTAAGTACCTATTGATGATATGCATTTAGAAGCATTCCACATATGTATAGGTAGGTATGAACATAGGTTTATGTTTTTTAATGAATACCAATCTACTTTATGAGTGACTTTAAAAATAAAGATTATTTTACTTTACTTAAGATAAGTAAGATGAAGCTAATTACAGATGCTTAGTAAGCAGTAGTATAATATAAGGTATAATACGTATTATTACATAATTATGTACTTAATATGACAATAAAAATATTATGCATAATACCTACAACATTTCAATCTTAAAATAAGCGTAACTTTATTTCCCTACTTAAATATTTAATTGTAAGAACTAGTAAGAAGCGACCCTACGCTCGGCCGCAGTTACGTCACCGTGCGCTATCGCATAGGAATAACAACCGAGCGGTCGAGTTAATAAGGTTCATTTTCTAACGCAACATCGTCTTGAGGAATTTGTAGGTGCTTATGACAGTAGGTATTGACTTTTTTGTATGGAGTGATTTATCTGTCCTTTCCTAATCTGTGATAGTATTCTGAAATTGAATTCCTACCGTTAATTAATTGGAATGAAATATTTTTCCGACCACTTGTCTGGCTTTCTGTGAATAGCGTGCCTCAATTCCTATTTCTGTTGAGACGGAATTATACTTAAAATGGTCTTCGTAATTCCAAGTTAATTAAATGTACAGTCGCCAACACATCAGTCTACCTCAATGTGTCAAATTTCTTCAATAGATTTTCAACCTTATCACGATAGCGGAAGGTTAATGGTTGATTGATACTTGACAGATTCGGGTTGGTTGGCCTACTGTCGTTTGTGCATATTTTTGCCTTTTCATCTTTAAACTGCGGTGGTTTTGATTAGGAGGCTAAGTTGTAAGTAGAACTTAAAATTTGTGTCGTGCTTATGGTTTTACTTGAAAGTTATTCGTATTTTCAGTCGAGCTTAAATCAAGTTTTATGAAAAAAACTTGTTGCAGCTGTATTTTCTTACGTGTTAGTGGAACATGAAATAGGTTTTCAACGTTTCGTGCTCAAAAATATACGTCGTTCCAGAATTAAAATGTTATTAAAAAACTGTTTTTGGGAACGTAAGTCGACCGTCCCAGATGTTCGGTGTTCAGGTTATTAAAAACCAGTGAAAAGTAGCAAAAGGCAGACAGCCAAAAAGTGCGTATTCCGATTTTTGCAGGTTAACCTTCTCGATAACTCAACATACAAATTAATTACGTGGCATTTACTTTTAGAACTCTTGTTGTTGTTCATGATATTGTTGTTTGTGTAGAAAAATAAAAGTAAATTGCATTGTGATTTTTTTATCAAATTCCATTCTTGAATTTATTGCAGTATCCTTTGGGGTCTGCCGAAAGTTTAAGCACCTTTCTTGCACCTATCTGAAAATCAGCAGGTTTTAGAAATAAGCCGGTGGTGAATGTAACCGAAACGCATGACTTAATTAACATAAATCTTTAGTCTCATTTTACTATGAAGATGCTACAAACAGTTGAAACACATTTTACATAAAACCTTTTGCACTTTAAAAAAAATATATCGTTTTAAAAAATGCTGTTCCTGCATAATCACTACATGCGTTGATCCCTTATAAAGTATGTTGATCAGTTTATAAAATGTTTGAGAAAAGAAAGGTTTAAAATCTTTACACTTTGAGGATCTAGTCAAGATTAGTAAAAAATGCCTTGCTCATATTCCTTTTTTAGTCCATAAAAGGCAAGCAGGAACGTATGCAAATAATAACCATTATTTGAAATCGTAAAGAAAGTCGAGAGTCAAATCATAGCGCATATTAACGCGAGTATCAATCAGAACGAAGCCTTGTATGCAGTTTCAGGCATCCCATGCAAGTTTCACGGGTACGTCCTAGTTACACCGGCGACCTGGACCGTGCGCGACGGCTTTCAGGACCGTACACGGTACCGTTCCGGCGTACTTCGAAATTGTTGGGAGTTTACTATTTTCGAGGCAGTTAATTCATTTAGTTTATTATTTTAATCAACATGTTCTAAAAAGACTGCTTTTAAACTGTTTGCAAATTAAAAAGTTTAATAATTTTCGTGTTCAAATTTTTTTAGAAACTTTATGAATTGCTTTTATGTTTTTTGTTTATGTAATTTGACTTTTTTTTTTAATAAAATAAATAGAAGGACACTTAAAGGTGTTTGAGCGTTCTTTTGATTTTATTTAATTTAAATCGACCCAAAAGTTTTTGAAGTTTGTTAGATATTTGAAAGTCTTCTTCAACTAATAAGTGTAGCCTGTTTAGACTATTTATACTTTAAACAAAGCTAAAACTAAGCAACAAGTATGAAAATGAGAGTGTTTGCGAAAATGGATGACATCATTTATACAACCGAGGTAAATGTAGAAAGTGGTTGTAGATTCTGATGATTTTAGTTTTTTTACTTTAACCTGAGTTGTGATTTAACTTATGTTGGAAAATAAAGATTACTTTGTAGTTTTTCTTGCTTTTTGTTTTTATTTTAAATCGGTAATTTACTAAGTATTCAGTGCTAGTGATGTTTAGTAGTTTTCTTTTGTATGAGTTGAATGTTATCATTTTGATATATCAATTTGAATATCTATTCAAATAATTTTCAATAGAAATGCAACGTATATTAAAGACTTTGTTTTGAACTGCTTGTATAGAATAACTATTGAATAATACTGCACAAAACAATAACAATGTAAAGAATAGAATAATAATAACAATTCTTTATTGTGAGAGAATTTTAGGCAAACTATCTTAAAAAATGGTCAAGTGCGAGATAGGACTCGCACACGAAGGATTCTGTAGCATTAAACGTACAAACAAACGTATAGATAGATGATAGCACGTCAAGTTACCACAATCTGTCAAATTTCTGCAATTGATTTTCAACCTTATCACAATCGTGGAAGGTTAATGTTCGATTGGTAAAATTGGACAAAAAATCGGGTACCGTGACTTGCTGTCGTCTGTACCTATCACCTACAACCAGCCAAAATACAAAAAAAAAACCAGCTACAAGAAATAACTTTATTCTTCATACAACTAGATACTTATATAAATAATAAAATTGTAATTTGCGGTTTACGAAAAAGTGCTGTATCTCTAAAACTGCTTGCTGCCTGTAATCTCGTTCAAAAAAAAATTTGTTGAAAGTTTATATTGAGATCTAAACATGTTTTTTTGAAACACACAGCACATTGAAAGTTTGAAAAATTAAGTTTAAAAAAATGCTTTTAAGAACCTCAATCTCATTTTTAAAGATCTAGTTACCACTAGTATAAGTACGAGTATTATCAAATCTTAAAGTGGTAAGATTTAATTGTATAGTCTTAATAGTTTCGGCATAAATGTCTCCGACTTGCGGACGGACAGACAGACGACTTTATAAGGAGTTTCGTTTTTTGCCACTCTGCCCTAAAAACAAACCCTAAAAATCATCGTAGAATTCACGAAATTTGGCGTGCTTGTCTTCGGTCGACCTCAGTCAGTTCACATGCTATGACAATGACATAAAAACTCATGCTCTCAATACATTAGGGTTCGTAGCGCAAGAATAAAGTGACCATCAATTAATGTGGCTATCAGGTATTAAGCGTTAAAAGTCTCGTCATATTTAAAGCTGAAAGGGCTGACCTTTATGGTCAAATGACCTCGCAAAAGCATTATACGCGAAACGCAAAATAAATGCGTTAGTTAACACGACGGAACTTACTCCAGCCAATAAAACATAAGAATATAGATACACATACAATCTTTAGGAAAAATAGAAATAACTATATTTTACTGGTGATTTAAATTGCATTTGTAAGCAGCTCATCTTGTAAATTTACTGCACCTGTAATTATGGTGACCGATAAGTCTATTCTTCACATATTTACCTTTATTTACTATAACTATTGGTAGAAGAGCATTGTCGTTGTCATTGGTGGAAGAGCTCGTGGCTAACTCAAAGCCGCGCGGATCGATCGATCGTAAGGTTAAGCAGCGCTTGGCGCGGTCGATCCGTGGATGGATGACCATCTTGTCACAACGAGTTTTTCCGTGTTTCAGAAGGCGCGATAAATTTGTGGGTCCCGGCTGTCATTTAAACATCTTTGGCAGTCGTTACGGGTAGTCAGAAGCCAGAAAGTTTCTGACAACCAGTCTTACCAAGAGGTATCGGGTTGCCCAGGTAACTGGGTTGTGGAGGTCAGATAGGCAGAGTAAAACCCTGGTTTTCAGCTGCATCTGGTTAGACTGGAAGCCGACCCCAATTAGTAAATGATTATTTACTACTATTGGTAAATTATACTAGGATGTGATGGTATATTGTGCTCGAAACAAATTAAATAAATGGAATACATATATTTTATTAAAGTACCTACATATACCACGTATTGCCCAAATCGTCGATACTATAAGACGATAAAAAAGCGAATCTAATAGCTTTAATTCGATGTTAAGTAAACAGTAAACTGTAAGAACATGTCACTGACCACAGTCTTGTGACTTACGTCAGAGTTCGCAGAATAACAACAAACAAACTTAACAGATTCACGGTACACAGAGTTGCATCGTATGATAACGTATGCTTATTAAAGTACCTACAACGCTTGACTAAAACATCACGCTTCCATCGTAATGAATTCAACCTAAATTGTGCGACAAAAGAGAATTTAATCGCACACTGCATCAGGCTATAAAGTACATATTTAAATGCCACGTGAGCGTGGCTTTCGTTGCGGTTTATGCATTTTAATCTTACATGCTCTTCTGCTAAATTAACTGCACAAAATGTTCTTTTATAAATCTTCGCCCAATCTAAACGAATTATGGTCGAGTATTATTATAGATTAGAAGAGCTCGTGGCTAAGTCAAAGCCGCGCGGATCGATCGATCGATCATAAGGTTAAGCAACGCTTGACGCGGTCGGTCCGTGGATGGGTGACATCTTGTCATAACGAGTTTCTTCCGTGTTTCGGAAGGCACGATAAACAGTGGGTCCCGGCTGTCATTTGAACATCTTTGGCAGTCGTTACGGGTAGTCAGAAGCCAGAAAGTTCTGACAACCAGTTACTAGGGGTGCCAGGTTGCCCGGGTACTGGGTTGTGAGGTCAGACGGCAGTCGCTCCATGTAAAACACTGGTTCTCAGCTGCATCCGGTTAGACTGGAAGCCGACCCTAACATAGTTGGGAAAAGGTTAGGCAGATGATTATTATAGATTAGCCATAAAGTCTATGAAAGAACCACAACGGAATACGCGGTTAGAGTTTTTGAACAAGCGACTCAAGGATGAGAGTGTCTCGTTTTACTTTGAGATAGCTCCCATATCCTTAAGGTCGAGATCACGAAAGACTGCAACGGTATACCTAATTTCAAAAGTAGGTTCCTAGGTTAGTCCTTTTCTTTAAGAAGCAAGCACACAACGGATCGATATGATATTGTGCATTGTGATAGTTTGTAAGCCGGAGGCATAGGCTTTGTATTCCGGAAAATATGCGGCATACGCCACGGAGGCAGCACGCAAGTGGGTTCAGGACAAAAACGTCAAACTACATTATTTATAACATGCAGGAGACATTTTCGAAGTATACCTTGTCATCTTGCATGTAGACAGGTAACGATGTGACTCATGGCAAGATTGCCAGGCCAATATAACATTAGATCATTCTTAGTACCAAAGCAGATGTACGCCGTCAAACAATTTCATTGTTCAGCGGAATCCGACAAAACTGTCGGACTACCTTACAATTACCTGATATTCAGTGTAGAGATCTACATATATTGTTAGCATTCTGCCCCGATGCGTTCACCAGTCCGGCTGATATGTATTGACTTGCCCATACTATTGAGCTTATAACAATAGGGTTCGACAGTATTGTTCTAGGCAAGATCTGCTGCAAAAAATCGTACTAGTGAGCTTTTTAGTGGAAACTGGGCTAGGCTCACTAGGCTTAGTGGAACTATTACTAAAATTACAAGGAAATTGTTTAATTGATTCTTACGCAATAGATTAGTAGCAGTCATGATGGCGGATTTGATGACATATTTCATTTATATTCTACTAGTGAAACTCTGATTTTGCGGTGATCACAGATCCCATGAAATACGGACGTAACTTACAAATAATAGCTAACTCAGTCTGCATTAGACTTAAACTCAAATAGTTATGGGCAAGATATGAATAAAGTTCACCATACAATTAAGTAGGTGTACGAAAAAAAAGAACCTCCTCCTTTTTGTTGAAGTCGGTTAAAAGGTTAAAAACGCAACTAACTTAACCTACCTTAAGGGTGGCACATGTCTTCACTATTTATCTTAAATAATGAGGCCACGTGTCGTCCCACCTGCCCTGTGGCACACAGATTGATGCCTTTTACTTGCATTCCTAGTAGTCTCCTCAAGTCCTTACTCAAGGTAACAGTCTCAACAAGTGAACGACTGTTTATCTTCAATTCAAACATCCATAAGTTTCGTGCATCCGTGTCTTATCTCGCTAAATTGTATGTTTATTTTCCAAGTAAAGTTTGATGCGTAATAATTATTTATTTATAATTAAGACAATTAAATTGTTTACATTTTGAACTGCGGCTAACATATAAACAACTGGGAGGCGAAATAGATTAGATAAATTCATGATTTGCCTATTTATTTTCGTATAGAATTTGCACTCTTATATCAGGATCTAAAGTCCACTTATAAAGTACCTAATACCTTGACCTTTCCAATGTTTCCAATTACCAATATAGCTAGTGCAAATAAGACATAGTATCTACTATAATATACTTATCTACGAAGTTCGTTCTCGTCGTCCAAATTAACTCCACCCACTGTAAGAGAGGAACGCGTCATGGAAGTATTTTAGACCATAATTGATGTCGGATGAAGTATATAATTAAAAGCACATTGGCGCCTGAATATATTATTAATATGTAGCATGTAGGTCATCGAGCCTGAACAGCTAGACCGATTCCGATGTTTCTTTTTTGTCATGGTGGACCTTCACGCAAAAACCATTCGATGGATTTTGATGAAATTTAGCAGGAATATAGCTTTTATATTAGATAGGTGCAACCCCTGCACAGACCCCTGGCGGTAGCTAATACTATGTAATTATTTCCAACACGACAAGAAAATACTATTATTTAGCGAGAAACAATCTAATTAGCTTGTTTACACTCGTCGGCAATTTGTTGCAGTGGCAGAGTGAACTGTGTCTGCTAATAACTTTTCTCAGTGTTTTAAAACTTATTTTATCAGCTGGTACTCATTAAACAAAAAACATTAATTATATTGTTTTCGTCTTCACGATTCTGTGAAGAAAATACTTTGTTCCTGTAAATAAGTTTTTAAACATAAACGTGGTTTAAAATTCACTTTGCACATAAACCGTTAGCTATAAAAATGCACTGTTCTCTCTACATGTGCCACAGCGATTGTGAGATTCGGCTACCGAATAACAGATCAAATAAAACCCATGTAACAGAATAAATCAAACGTTGGTCGTATTTGATTTGTCATAGTGTTCCAGTTTTCAATGCGCGAAGAGGATGGGTTAATACAGGATGAATAGCACCATCTCTTTCATATCTAAAACCATACATAGGTAATCAGGCCCCAGGACGAATGATCTAAATAACTAGCACGTGAACAGGTGGTTTGAGCGCGAGACTAGCATGTGCCATTATCTCCAAATGCAAACAATGATAAGCTTCTTTCGAGTTATAAACAATATAATGAACATCAGTGCTGACTTGATTGTTTCACGTTATCTGACTGTATGTATAATATTAGCTTACACTGCGAAAGACGTCTAGCGCTAGACTAAATTGATATCTTGCTGTCCAGTTTCTGACTGCCTTATTCCCAATTTATTTTGGGTCGCCGTTTTCTGAAAATTCTTGTGTTTGCTATCACTATTTCAATTGTAACTCCCTTTTCTGCCTGCCCCACACTGCTAACATTCGACATGTCTATCCACGTTAATCGATAAACGGTTGTCTGTGAATATCAACATTCAACGTGCTTCCCAATTCACATACGGGTTCCAGTTGAAATGTTCGTGTAGGTTGCCACTTCCACAAACAGACAGAGGCAAACGTAGGCTAATTCTATTAATTAATTTATCATTTAAAGCCACACATTGTCTTTCAAAACTGATTTATTTATTGCCAGGTATAGTCCATCTGCCACCTACTCGTGCAAATCCTTTACTTATTTTCTATCACCAGCGTGCTTTGTAATGAACCATAACCATGGCACGCGCCGTCGAATCGGTCACAGATTACTAGCGATAGGTTACACGCGCGTAACCTACGTCTAGCGTCAATCCGTCAACAGAAACTTAACCTTGTATTGTGTGTGACGGATAAAACAAAGTAAGGCGATTACACGATGGGGGCGCGGCTCGTAGGTCTCCGCTTGGCAGACGAAGCTAAAGTCTGCGTTAGGTAATGCTGCGGGATGGTCAGTTCAACTAAATATTTCTTTTTCATTTATCAAAAAACAAATTAAGAACTTCGTTGAGAAAACCCGGTCAAAGTGAAAATGTATGTAAGCCGTCCGCTTCGAGCACTGATTAGTTCGCGGAACTGTTTTTCTACTGGTGCTTCGATGTGGCCACTTTAGGAAACTCGGCGAACATTCGAGAAAAAAGAAAGCATTTATAAATAAAAACGATGACAGCATCTATTATTTTCTGCGTTGTGCGATAAGCATGCGAGATTATGTCAGGTGCACAATTTTAGTTGTTGATAGTTGGTGACCGATGTCTTTTTCAATCGGAATTGTTTGTATCATGCATTGGTGACCTGACTTACATGGCGACCGACTTCACATTTGCCATCGCCAAAGAATTTGTTCATCAGTAATATAGACTTACGTTTTCAAGATTCCCTTTTGTCCACACAATTTATTGACTCTTACATTCCTTGGCAAAGGAACACTGACAGCAAGCACGTTATAATTAATTAATTAATTGAAAATGTTATTGCGTCACAGAACTCACGTGACGAGTCGTTCACTTAGCGAAATTAACACATTTTCTTTATTTACATAGTGATGCCAAAAATAAACATTTAACTGGTTTATTTATATAGAAAATCGTCACTAGAACACAAACACAACGATGCATTAAGTGTATTGTCATGCGAGTAAACGTGTTATGTTGTTGTGTTTATGAGAAATAGGTTACACCTAACTTTAGCCACTGATGTGCGGTTGCACCTTGCACCAACCGCTATGAAGGCTACACCTGGTTTGAAGATAAGAGGATATAATTAAGTTTAGCCGCATGTGGCCGGCTACACGTAGCTTTTGTCGGCTAAACCTAAAGTTAACCACACTTCGGGCTTTAGCCGTAACGTATACATAGTTTATACGTTGTTGAAACCACGTGAAAATGTCAGCGCTGACATATAATCGAATTTACCTTTAACTTTGCTTGCTATGTATTGGCTTGGGGACTAACAAAAATATCACTGTTGTACGCTTGCTTTTTCTGTACTATATTATTCCTACCACATGAAGGCATTACAGTTCTTTGCCAGGTTAAAATAAGGCTAAATAATCCACAACTGCTATTATGAAATACTGATAATCTTATTAGTACCACCATCTACCACGATGACGTTGCTGTTCTAATCAATCAAACAATATCGGCAAGGTGATATTAGGTACTATCACGGATTAATGTTTTATGTTTGTTTGAAAATGTAAAGAATGACACAATCATCACATACAAAGTATGGTGCAAAATATTGAGAATAAGAAATTACTCAACAAAAGTATTATAAATTATAGTGATTAATCATCGATTCTCCGATTAACCTTTGCACGGACATAAATACGTATAGAAATACAAGTAGTTTCCTATTCACTGGCTAGTTGATAACGCCGTACTACGTACTTAAATGATACCAGTAATTGTTTGTTGTGGAAATTTCTGTTCGCAACCGGCTTTGATCCACATTGCAGACAGACTTTTCCATGCCAATTCTTCATATTAAACTTTCTTCATCGACACAACGCAGCGTAGAAAACATTTCCAGTACGGCATTGCTATTTTTATTAAACTCCGTGTAATATCGGAGTTCGTTCTCAACTTGCATCTCTGAACTAATAGCTCTTGAACTACAATTACACTAACCTACATGTTGTTATTATGCCAAGGCTCGCTTTACAAATAGACCGCACGCCACTTGGTCTTGCGCACCCTATCAAGGCCGATCAATAATGAATTAGATAAAAACTTGACAGCACAACCAATTGATTGATTGTAATTCCTTGCAACCAATAAAAGATGAGTAAAGCGAAAGAGTCAAAGGGGCTGGCGATAGAGGTCTTGTGCTCATTAGCAATCGGATAAATCGATTGCTTTATTGCCGTAATGTGCATTCCGATAACGCTAGCTATAATAAACTAGCTATCTATTCATAAACTACTCTCACAATAGCTACTATGGATTGAATATCATTCGTCTAAGAGATTCTTGACATTTCGGAGCGAAAATAGTTGGATAGGAAGGACATTCCTCAAATTTCGTCCTTCACAATTTGGG
This sequence comes from Heliothis virescens, assembly GCA_002382865.2. Classification (NCBI taxonomy): domain Eukaryota; kingdom Metazoa; phylum Arthropoda; class Insecta; order Lepidoptera; family Noctuidae; genus Heliothis; species Heliothis virescens. The sequence goes on from NWSH02000323.1 coordinate 4,381,489, forward strand.
TAAACAGTAACAGTAACTATCCGGTGGCTTTCATCAACTTCTAAGGCTATAAATAACTTCGCTGTATCATTAGCAGTCCAATCAATGGCTATCTAATACTAACCTTACAGTATCACGTGGGTAAACACACGGACGAGAATACCCGTGCGTTGCATGCGCATAAATACTTTTCAGGCTAGCAACAAGTGAATTCGTTTGTTTCTGCCCATTTATTGTACAAATAGCCGTGATGATGTCCCACCAGCTTTGTCAATATTACTGTCAACTTTACCATAATATATGAACATACATAATTATGAAATGAAATTGTTTGTAATATTAAAATGTATTTGTATGCGTATTTACATATTTACGTATTTGCATAACTATACTAGTTGATACCTGTCAAATGGCCCTTATTAAGTAAAATTTAACTGTATCTCATTCTGTCATAAATCCAACTTAAAGGTGACAGATTTTAAGCTTTCTGTCCCTTTCGACCTCCCTTGTAGTAATTGTCAAGTATGTATTTCAAAGATCAAGACTTGTTTTCAAGTTGCTGAAGCTGAAATTATATTGCTGTCCGCCCTCCTAGCAAAAAATTATCATTCAGTAGCTGACAACAGTTTGAACTAAAAGAAAAATACGCTGTTTTCTCACATTCTTGAACCCAAGTTATATTTTATACTGGAGTAGAGCGGAGGTCATAGTTATTACCAATGGCAGGCAATTACTGTCAAGTGTCAAATTAGGCCAAAGTCAATCTTGCTATCATTGGTCAAAGATGTCGTTGACATCGTAATGTAAATTCCTTTAACGCCAACTTGACACTGAGTGTGGACTTTGCCCTAAACGTGAGCAATGTTCAATACGATACGCATGGTGAGGTCACACGATACATTCCAACTGTAGAATAGTCGATATAAGCGTGTCGAAAAATGTACACATGTCGCCTTGGCTGCCACGTTGAAACTGTGGATCAGAATCGAAAGAGTGCTCGTTCCGTATTAGCCACGTTAAATCGACTCGAGCGTCTCGATAGCGAGGGCATTGCAGATTTCTTAAACATAGACTGAAATTGAACACAACCGAATCAAATCACGCGACTAATTGCTTTTGTTGCACTGTACATACAAAGAATAATATGACTGCATGACGTGCCATTGTGATAATTGATCCGCTGTCGCTATGCAGCCTCAATTTCACGACTCCGTTAAGTAATGTGGTATTTTATAGCACACAATGCTTAATTTGTTGCTGAGCTGTTCAGCAGGTGTACATTGCATATTCAAATATTAGGCAATAAATCGCTTTACGAACGAATACTTTTTTTTAATGATTCGCATCTTTATAGCAAATGTAGGGAAACTTCTCGGCCAGCAATTCAATCTCATCGCACTTGTTTAGCTTTAATAGCAACTCCACCGATATATCTAAAAGAGTTCTGGCTATGGGCACTAAACTTAGTGAACGCTGATGGCACGTGTAATATTGGAAAAGACAATTTTTTGCTGACCTCTAATAAAAAGTGTCGATTTCGTCTAGAACTGTACACTATATTAATGTCGATCAGGAGGCGGGGAAGGTCATTCTTAAATGGGCGCACGCAACGATGGTGCACGTCACTGCTACGTCACATGACATTTAAACAGCTGGTCTTTATTACATACCGCATGTCTGCTGTATGTAGTTGCTAACTCAAGGTTCACACTTTTATCACCCGTATTCCGGTGTTCTAGTCTCAGTGTCAGAAAGGTTTTACAACCTGGGAGGTATGCGTGCGTGCCCTTCTCTGAGTGCATTGTATGCAGTTCATTCACCCGATGTTGGCAAGTTTTCGCGGGGTAGTTTGCGGTCGTTGCATCTTGTCATGTCGACCCACTCTATGAGGCCACAGCTCCCAAATTTTGTGCTTTTCCTTTTTAAATTCATATCATTTTATTTATTTGTAAATAATAAAGCTGGTGGTATAATCTTGAAGGGTTTTCACGCTACCAGAAAAAAATCCCAAACCAAAACGGTTGTTAAGTAGCCGGTTTCGACTGACGTCAGAAGCTCTAGAAGTTGTCAATTAAAAATATATGTCCCACATGGCTGACTATAGTCGATCCTTGTAGTGACGTAAGAACTTGGGTAGGTGGGGCGGTCTCATTGATTAAAAAAAAACCCAAGATAGACAGTCTCGAACAAAAGTAACGCACGAAAGTGTCCCCAAACACTGTTTCTGTCTCTTTCTACACATTATTTCTTTCTACAAACATGTGTTATTGCAAGTTCAACTTTACGCCAATCATTTAAAGTTGTTATTACAACGCAGTGCCTAAAGCAATAAAATTTTACGACCGAATTTGGTCGGCTAGGACAAGGCATTGAGTGGAGCCGACATGACTTTATTTTTTCATTATTAGTCAATATTTTAAGTTCGTAGAATTGTGTTAAAAACACATAAAAATACTTTTATTTTTGCATAAATATGGTTTTGGGTAGCCTATGGCTATATATATAAAAAAAAAAACAAATAGTTACTGTTATAATTGTTTATTTAAATATTTTATTAACAAACGCGACGCTTGAATTTCGGCTTAAAAAAATCTTCTCGCCTTTGTTGACTGACGATTGATGTCCATTCTCCACATCGTATTGAATCACGAGGAAAACTGAAATAAAGAAATTTGTAAATATCATAATATTT